>JAHZMT010002610.1:0-20427 GCA_027743785.1 Sinhomidia bicolor
GAAACTGATTTTATTGCCCATTCATCTTCTTCTTATAATTTAGCATTAAGTGTTAACAAAGGTTGCTTGGTCCTCCTATCTTTGGAATGAGTCATTTTAATGCTGGTATGAGTGATGGAAAATTGCTTAAGAACTTTATACTTTATACCAAATAAGTACACAGGAAGCGATTATTTTTTAACAATAAAAATTATATCGTTTATATTAAAACATTCAACATTACATGTTTTATAACAAAATTGCAGTGAGTGACTGTTTTTAAATGCAATTTCACACATTTCAAATTACAAATCTTTGCCCAGCAAATCATTTTACCATGAGCTTTTGCAATTTTTCCAATAAATAAGCTATCCCGTTCGTAAAATTTAGCTGGAATTTCGGCGTAATCCAATAGGTGTGCAATATATCATACAACGAAAGAGTGGATTAATCGGTTCAACTTCATACCATTTTCGCTGGATTGTTAAATCTAAAATAATAATGATGCAGAAGTGAATTGGGAATAGAAAGCATGTCTAGTTATCATTTAACTTTTGGTAGCACGTATCCATTTTAATTAATTTCAGTATTAATTCTACTTCCATATGAAAGTGACACGTGATGTGAAGCCTTGATTGTAGATATGTATATGGGTGACGGTGACGGTGACTTTGAGGACTGACGGGAAAAGTGGAAACAAACTCTATAATTAATTTTAAACAAGCTGTTAAATTTTCATTAGCTTTTTGCATACGGCTTTTGTTCTTTGTCCAGCCCGATTCGACGTTATTTTTCTGGTCTTTCTGGGAAATGGAAAGAAACTTATTGTAGCAATCACGCTTTTGGGAAACGGAAAGTGCCAACACCAGCCTTCTACATCATGTTTCCTGCATTATCACGTCTCGGCATTGTTCATGCAATCACAGTTGTTGTGCTGATACTTGACGTTGGCACTATTGTTTCCAGCTTTGGAATTGTCGACTACAATGATGATTGCGACTTTGACGTCATGGACTATTCCACTTTCCAAAGTCGTTATGATCAATCCAAATTTTGTGATACGGATCGTGGTCTGTACTGTGTTCCCGGTTTGGGGAAATGTGGATGCGTTATTCCTCACTCGATATACAGACTGGGAAAATGTCGAGCTAAAATTGGAAACTCGTGTATGGCGCCCGGAAATGTACGCTTGGACTGTGTGGAACATGCACGATGTACGAAGAATATGAGTTCGGACGCAACATTCAAGTGTCAATGTATTCGGGGTATGTGTGTTATAATTAACGAGGCGTGAGAAATTGCTGAATGTTACTGTTATTGCTGTTTTTATCATTCTTTATGATAATCATGTTCTTTGTGCAGCTTTATGTTATTTTTTCAGTATAAAAACGAGGATATTATGTGTACTACGTAAAATTTTACGTGCATCCAGAATTTCAGATAATCTCAATAGCTTACTACCAATTGTCCATTTTCACAGGTTACCTTTCAAATGCTATGAAAACAGCATGCTTTCCAGTTGGATATAATGACAGAAGATATGGAGTTGGTGAAGCTTACAACAATCCCCCAAATGAATACTACTCTTCCAATTATTGGAGAGGGGCAGCTTCCGGAATATGCCCTTTTACACTTCCAATCACAATTGCGATAAGCTTTGTCTCCATTTTCTGGTTCCAAAAAGGAGTTAGTTAAAGATTGAACTAACATATTTGTGCATGTACATAACGTTGTTTTAAGGATTTTTTACAATAGAATTAAGCATCTTGAAAAAATTTTAATGTATATATGTAACAACAGTTTGATTTCAAATTTTATGGTTGGTTTTTATTGTTTTAATGTGAAATATTGTAATTGACCATCCAATAAATGCTATACTGTTGAGATTTAGGTACTTAAAATCTCTATCGTCTTTTCTTATGTTTCATCTTCTCTTCGAGTTACATACATATTTTTAAAGTTTACATTTTTACCATAATATCTGACATTAAAATTTGTGCAGGTTAATGAAAATATTATATTACGTTGTTTAAAAATTATGTAAAACAGTTACAGTTGAAGTAAATCTATGAGAACTTTCGTTAGGGGTGAAGTTAAATTTGAACTAGATTGCATCAAAATAAAAATTACTATTCCAAAAAATGAAAGATCAGTACATTGAAATGTGAACAGTTAGTTGTAGTAATACTTGAAATAAAACTTTGTAAAAACCACTGTTCTTGGTATCACCGAAGAATAAGAAACTACAATGTATTCTCTATATTCTATACACATTCACAATTTCTAATTATCCAACTAAAACCCACTGGGACCCTGATAAACTTGCTTAAAGTAAAGTAATAACAACAGCCTGTACCGGTTACTAAAAATACAGGTAAGAGATAATTAAACAGAACAGTGCCATCACCTCATACCAAAACTGTCCTGAGACTGTGAATTTTCATCCAGAAATTCACGTTCCAAAGCTTGTGCCATCCATTCGTCTTCTTCGTTGCCCACGTTGTCGTCATCATCGGAAGAAGGATTCATTAAGTTTAAACTATCAATATCACTGGGTAACGGTTCTCCTCTTCGAAATTTCACACTGAGTGGCTCATCTTCTGTCTCCGTTTCCGTTTTCATTTCCCGTTTTCTTTTCTTCTGGTAATTGCCCTCTGCGGCACACCCAAACTCGTCATCGTCATCTTCGTCAGCTAAGAAATGAAATAAAAAGGGTTTATTTATTTTTGCAATAAAAAATATGTCTAAAATCAATTAAAATGCTGATTTATATTTTCCAGTTCTTACAAGAAACACTTGAAGAGGAAGATTCTTTTGTTAATTCAGAGGTTGAGGGATCTTCAAGCGTTTCCTCCCTATCCTGACCTGACAAACTTCTGGAAGATCGTCGTCTTGCTGCTCTTTCCTTTTCTTTTTGGATCTCCTCCTCGTCATCACTGGAACTACTCTCTGATTCATTAAATATATCATCAACTTCATGAGCCATTGTTTCTATTTCTGTTGCTGAGAAGCTCAATAAAGGGTTTATAGTATCCATAAATCTACCACTTGGGGTCCTCTCTTTTCGCATTGCTGGTTGAGGACCTTTGGATGTCGAAGCTGCAAGATAAATAAGCAGTGTAATAAATTTTAAAAAACATGGTCCTTTGAACAGTGTACAAGTTTTAAAGCAATCAATAATTTATATTTACATACGCATACGTTTTTGATCATCTGGCCCATCTATGGGACCGATAAATTCGAATTTTTCGCGTCTAAACTCTGGACTGGGACTAGAGCAGTGAGCAGGCGGATTCCTTTTGACTGTTTTTGCTTTCTCTAAACGATATAATCTCTCCTCCACATGTTCCCACCTTTCCGCGCAACTCCACAGCCATTCTGGGGTAACAATATGAATTCCTTTATATCTGCGGGCTTCATTTACTTTAGCTGTTCCCATTCTTGCAGCAACTACATGAGTCGTAGGAGGATCAACGTTTGCCGATGTTCCTGGCTTGTGCGGAGGTATCACCTTATCAGAGACATGGGCACCTAAATTTATCGCAATCTGGTATGCTTTGCTATTTCTAAGTGGAACGTGAGTAGGAACAACTCCGCTGAAAACAATGCTGACATTCTGCAAACAGCAAACAGAATAATTAATCTCAAGATCTAGTTATTAGCCAGTAGTAACTAAAGGCTGTAAAACAACAGCTAAAAAATAATTTTACCTTTGTTAGCACTTTTCTTCTCACGTATGGGATCACATTTTTCACATCTGGAACTTTTCCCTCCTTCCGTTTAACCATATCGTCGTAGATATGGTAAAAGGCATCATGAATGGACTTTAAAATTTGTTCGAGATACATCAAATAATCATCTTCATCTTCTACTTCCATTATTTTAGATTTATCTCCAGTTTTTTCAGAATCGATTGAGTTTTTTACACTAGTATCATTAACGCTTATGGGTTCTTCTTCAGTAGTATTTTCATTGACTGTAGGCTCAGTAGGTTCTTCCTTTTTCATATCTAAATCATTTTCTGTTACTTTTGGCGCACAACTAACGGTCTCCTTTGACTGCTTTTCATCAGAAGAAGGTGCAGGAGCTTCTTCAAGCTTATCGTTTTCTTGAGCAGGTTCACTGTTAAGTACTGGTTTTGATGAGACTGTGGAATTATCGGAAGAATCGGGAGCATTTTCCTTCTCCTCCTTTTGGTTGTCTTCTTCATTTGATTCCTCCATATCAGCATCACCAGCAGCTTCTTCTTTACCTGAATCTTTATTATCACTGTCATCTTCTTCACTTAAATTTAAATCAGTAGTAACTTCATCCGTTGATGCTTTTTCTACCGAATTTTCTGGAGGCGTACTTGAGGGAACTACATTCTCAGGCTTTACATCACTCGCTGAATCATTCTTTACGTTCTTTACGTTTGCAGTATTTTTAGAAGCCGATGAATTGACTTTGTCGCCGTCAAACTTAAATCCAGTTTTATCATCCTGATCTTTCTTGGTCAATCCAGGAGGAGCGTTTATATCACCAGTATGTATAAAGAAGTGGTAAGGCTTCACATGAATAAGATTAGGGGCAAAGTTCCAAACATCCTCTCGATCATCGATAATGCAAACCTGTTTAATTTTAAAACATGCAGATCTTTTCAAAGTATTCTGGAGTATTTTGTAGTTAAACATTTAACAATTGCAGATAAAAGTTATTTTTTATAAACATCAAACAAATTCATCGTTAATAAATTAATCTTTTGCTTTCAGTCAAGGTACCTTTAAGTTATTTGGAACGTTGTCATTAGTGGTGTGAATCAGCGTTTGATCCAAATCAACAAGAAGTACTAATTTCCTTTTCTCCAATAACCGATCCTCATCAACTTTTCCCAATTTTTGTGCTTGCTAGAAATTTCCACAGTAGACATTATTTTTTTAGTTCTAAACCAAGCGAACAAACTAATTCAAATATAAAAACGTAAATTCTAACCTCCATGCTAACTCGCAGCTCAGGAACTGCATGGACCATTGATACAGAAGCTGTTTGCTGAGGTCCGTCCAGTCGTCTTAAATCTATTCCACATTCCGTGCACATGTCACTCATTACTATTGGATGTCTGCAAGGTCCTAAACGTAGTAGTGCTGTCCTAAATTATTTTTTTAAAAAACAAACAAGTTTAATTTTGGGCAAAAAAAGATAAAATCAGAAATATTGATTTTTCTAATTTTTGAGTTCACTACTTACCCCTTTCATGACTACATCCCCTTTGGACACCAACATTTTTTCAACCACTCCAGTTTTCGTTGCTTTTAGCCTTTGCAATTTTCCTGCGTTGCCTTTATCATCACCAGGATTTTCCGCAGTTCCACTAACTTCTTCATACGTAAGTATTACATGACCAATAGGAACGAAGAAACCCTCCCGTACGGATTTGTTCCAGTCCTTAATAATGGCTGGCTTATCAAACCCATATTCCTGCTCCATTATCCTTATAATCAAAATGAGATCCAGATGTCACAATGAGTTGAAGAAACTAGGCTTGAACTGGTCACAGTTGACAATGCTACCTTTTACTTGTCACACCATTCGCTCTATTTTAGATCCAACATCAACTCAAACCACAAAAATGTAATACCTTCACCATCTAAAAATGTTCATCCCTCAAACTTTTACCAAATTAACTAACAAGTCCAAAAGCTAAAAATGACTACATTATTGATAAAATCACTATTGTTGCTCACATTATCATTCTACTTTCAAAATGCAATTCCCAGTGTCACCAGTCAGAACGCACTTTTCTTCACTGCCATACACACAGCAATTTAATTATTGCTCTTCACAAAATTAAACTTGACGATCAACAATTTGGGCTACTGCAGAACTTTACACTTTGTTTCTCAAGACAAGCTTACTGACTGTACCTTATCTTCTAATTATTAATTACGTTGTTTAACTAATTTTACCTAGTTAATTGTACCAAAAACGAACAACAAACACAAATATTTGCGTTGCAAACTCGAACACAGTTAAATATCTTCACACACACACCTTTGCGCAAACTTTGTTGTTTGTTGTATTTGTATTATTATAATATTATATTGTTGTATTTGTGTATATACGCTCCTTCTCTATATCTACGAAAAGGTTTATTTATTTACAAGTAAACTGGTTAACATATGGGCGCTCTTTTGATCTTCCGCTTTTACTAGAACCTCCAACAACTTTACTCTAGTGGTCCTCCGCAGCTTTTAGTTTAGGAGCTGCTTAGTGCTTAGGTGGGTATACCAGCCACGCATACGCTTCACAATGTATGCACCATATGTCGCTTATTACTACATGCTGAAATGATACCCAGTTTATACCTACCTATACAACAGCGTATATTTTATATTCCGTCGTAAGAAACACTACTATAAGGCAAGGACGTGGTATCAATCTTGGTGCCGCATTTTACGCATTACAGGTTTGATGCCTCTTCAAATGAGGAAGCTGTCTATATAATTTATTTGTGTAATATGAAAATTTAACTTGACCCCACCACCGCACCGTCACCATAATATCATGGGAAGAGATATCAACTAATCAATGCCTTAAACACTTTATCAATATCATAAAATAATATTTAGGTACTTATTTATTCATAGAAAATTTTCATTCCTGATGTATGTAAGTCAGCTAATTTTTGAATTCAAACAAAATTTGGTGTATTTTTTAAAGTAAACTGTATTATACGAGTAGTGTGT
The DNA here is from genome assembly GCA_027743785.1 of Sinhomidia bicolor. Lineage (NCBI taxonomy): Eukaryota > Metazoa > Arthropoda > Collembola > Entomobryomorpha > Entomobryidae > Sinhomidia > Sinhomidia bicolor. Next base: position 6,705 of record JAHZMT010002610.1, read on the forward strand.
AAGTATGCATGTGCATTATGATAAATATTTTCGTTTATTTGAATAGATTTTTTGGAAACGTTTTTTACAAGTCCATTTTTGTAAAAAAAAAAACATTACAGATTTGCACTAATGAGTGATGAATTTTGCATTGATGATAATAATGAACTTTTATATATAATTTAAACTTGTCTCGTATAATTCCTGGATATGCATGCATGCATTAAATTTATGCATACTCTATGAAGGGATACGCTTGCGTGGCATAGTAGTAGTAGCTTGAGTGAGAGGTGAAAATCCTTTGGGAATTTTCCCTTAAAACTTGAAATGTATATAAAGTAATACGTATTGTGTTTTGTGTTGTTGAGCTTGCTTGTTTTCTACGGTAGCCTCTTTTCCCTGGCTTTGTTTTCTCTCGCTTTCCTCTTGACTGGCTTTCCATATCCAAACATGCTCCACTTGCACTACTTCTACTTCTTTTTTTTCTCCCTTTCTCTGGTCTGGTGTGTCCATTGTACTGCACGGTAATATGAAAGAAGAAGGATGGATGGACCGTTTTTTTCTGTAAGGTTTTCAATACGCTACGCTAGGTTTTTTGGGAAAGCACGAGGAGCAGAGAAACTTGTGTGTGTGTGGATTGCATACCAGCATTATTATCATGGAGGAAACGCGCTGTTCACTGTCTTTTTTCTCCTTTAGCTTCGCTGTCCCACCACTTTTCCCAATCACTACAACGTAGCGGTTAGTCGGAGGAAGTAGGAAGCAGAAGGGAACCCTAAAATACTAACGGCTATAATATACCACACCATACAAGTTAAAAACAACTGTATCAAGTCTGCTGTGCTGCCGCTGCTGCTACACGTTTGCTCTCTTCTTCTCTGTCTCAACTTTTTCTTGCCTCCACATTCCACATTCCCCATTAAACCAGCAACATTTTCCACGTCAGTTGGGTGCTTTCAGTTCGAGAACACGGACTGCCGTTGGAATAAGGAAGGAAGGAGCTGCTACGCTATCACTCTGCCGGTTTTTTGACATTTTTCTGGTTGAATCTGAGACTCTACATACACGAGGCGAACGTTGCAACAGTTTTCTCCAAACAGTTTGCTTTGTATTTTGTGATTTTACTTGATTTTAATCAAACTTATTAGATATGTAGTATGTCGATTTGGATGGACAAGTGTGTAAATAAACTAGACTTGTTATATTCGTTGACTGAAAGGGTCAGAACGGCGAAAGTGAGTTAATGAGTAGTAGAATTGGACGAACATCACTTATTCTGCTGTCAAGAATAATCATATACGAATAGTCATCAATCAATCAAACATCAACATAATCTATCTTACCTTTGTAGAGAAACTTGTACATGTATATTGATATATTTTGATCATAATTTATTTTGTGCAAATTTAATACACAACTGACTATATATAATAGACATAAACTTTCATCAACTACTAATATTCGAATGGAAATAATCCATTGTCAGAAAGCCTACTGAAACGCGAATCAACAATTCATTAACAGCAATCTTCATTGTCATCATCATGTCACGAAGAAAGCAGGCAAAACCTAGAGCGGTGCTAGTAAAAGGTAAGTAATACCAAGTTTTTTAATATATACGTACCTAGTTTTAGTTGAGATCATCTTTTCACCTTACTGGAACATCAGTGGCACGTTTTATTGTAGCAGGTACTTTTTTATTTACAAATTATAACATCACAAAACCAAGCATCTCATACTGCTAATATATTCTTCCGTTTTGTTTTTACCATTATTAAAATAATAAGAAGAATAAATAAAATTGTTGCACATCGATATGTGTGCTTTTCTCTTCATACCATTCATTAAATATTCAACAGATCGTTTGGGAATGTTTATGTCAAGTAAATGAGACAAACAAACATAGGTATATATGTATGCCGTCGTCGTGAGTAAGAAACAAAACTTTTTTTCTGAAAAGAGAATTTTGTTTCCCAAGACTCTTGCGATGTACACGTATGTATGTATATCCATCCTCCATCAAGATATTTGTTTCGGTCAAAAGAATGTAATCATACTTATGTGCATGACGTTTGTTTACATTAAAAACTGCCCAGGCACCTACCTGTTTTACTTTGACATCTTCTTACTCTTAATGCTAATAAAGATTGCATGAGATAATGTGAAAGTAATTTCTTAAGAATTCACATTTTATCATAAGCCAAAAACAGCTAATTATTACGAAAAAGCTTTCTAGCTTCATATTATGTAAAGGCGAGTATGTAATTAGCTACATACCTACACTTTTTCCTCAAATATCAGACAATGTGTACACAAACTGAAACACGACAGCTTTACCTGTCCCCGAGTGACAAACAAAAGAGGAAAGAGGAAAATAGGAGTTTTTACTGCAGAATACATAAACATTGAAAAAGCTGGTAAGGGTAAATGTATAATTGGTTAAGAGGATGAAGAAAGTGACTTTGCGCTTTTTGAAAAGTAGCGTAAATCGAATCACAAAAATATGCTTTGTTTGTATGATTGCTAGGTACTCTCAAAAGTTTTTCTTCTCTTTCTTAATTACACTGAAATTATTAAGCATTCATAATTATTTTAAGTGGAATAACAAAACATGGAAGAAGATTGAAAGAAATTTGCCTAATGGACCTTCCATCCCAACTACTACCACCTCCACCACCACCTCCTGCTCCTCATATTCTCCTTCTTCTAAATTGTCATTGTATTTCCTCGTATAAATTATAAATGTGCTGCTGGCGGTGGTGGTGGTGGTGGTAGAGTTTATAATTCTATAGGAGCAGCAAAGCTCTGGAAGCGATCCTATTATTAACAATTTATTCTGGTTTGGAGATCTCCAGATCCAGAGAGCAAGAGTATAGGGTGCACAAAGAATGAAAGAAAGCAGCAGAAAGTACATCATCTTCGGAATCCACAAAATGCAGAGAGTAAACTAATTTTTTAAAGAATGCTGCTGATTCCGCTGCTGCTCCTTTCTCTTCTCTTATCTTGAAACTGATGATGATCATGATGATCATACGATTTAGAATCAGGATACACACAGCGGCATAATATTATTTTTATTTTGCTGATCCACACGACGGCTTAGTATTAGGAGCGGAATGGAAAAGCAAAAAAGCACACACCTTTCGAGAAAAGCGGTTATTGCTTGTTTCAATGTGAATAATACGATAGTTTATGGCTTGTTTGCTGCGCACCAAAGGAGAGAAAAATAACAAAATAGCTAAATAAACTATATATAATATGAAGCATAGATGGAAAATTGTATAAACATACTTATCCAACTCGAGCTGAATTTTTTTTTTCTCGAACACTCTTATGGGTTAATAGAAGATATGAGTAGCAGAGAAGATATGTGGCTAGGTGACGGCGGCAGTGGTGGTGGAGGAGAAATTTGATGTGCAGCATTATTATACGGTGTTCGCTTCGGTGATATTATATACTACCATGATGCCACCATCATCTCATCTACCAACGTTTGTTTGCGAGTACGGTTTTTTTACTTCACTTTACACACACACGGAAAAATGATGCAGTCCATGGTGCTTTATTCTCTAGAGAGAAAAACCGGGCACTCAGAGAGGAAGCGAAATGGAGAATCGTGTATATTTAGCCATACACGATATAACACTCGACTAGTTTGAGAAGACGAAATTTTTTTTTTACCACCACCATCATCATCATGCCTTGGAATAATGTGGCATAGGGAATACACCCTTTCTAATATACCATACCTAACCTCCTACACAACAACCACCGTTGCTCCTGCCGCCGCCGCCACCACCACCACCGCAGCCATCCACAGCAGAAGCAGGAAATGTCCAGGTCAAAATAAGAAAATGGCTCATAAATCATAATTGTGGTAATCCAGGTATGAAGCTGGAATGTGGCAGGCGACTAATAAATATACTTTACTTACATGGTGTTCGAATGAAGAGTTTTCCTTCTCTTATTTTATATGTCACGTCTTCGGTTGGGATGAAAATAGTAAAAAAAATGTATATAACACCATGATTCACTTGCTCATATTCCTCCGCATCGGGAATACTGGAGTTGGTCGATGTCTGGTGAAGTAGTGGTCGTTGCAAAACGGATTTGGGAGGAATTGATACAGTTTTTGCCGTTTTATTCTCCAGCAGAGAATTATCCATGCACTCCACAGACACCTCAACGGTAACTCGCACTATACTGCACTAGCATGCTTTTTCTTTGAAATTGCTTTTGCGGATATGTATATCGTCATCACGGACACTGCGTGTATCGTCATCGTGGGCTTAAAAACGGTAGCTTCTCAAGTGTATAAGAATCCAATAGAGAATAATAAATTAAGTTTACAATGCAAATTAATGCATGACCACCACCACCGCTAAGTTCCGTACTCTAAGATTATTACTGCACTACTAATCGAAATCAAGAAGATTGCTATGTATGCTGCTATTTCTTATTTAATATCGTGTTGTAGTATTTTTGCTGTTGAAATACATTGATTAAAATGCACCTAGAGAGTGCAGGCAGACGTTGATAACAACCTTTGAGATTTCTGGGAAAAACCTTTTTTGTATACACTTTTTTGAAGGAAAAGTAGGCTGACATGACATGCAGAGGGTGAAAGTAACTCTCACTGGGGCCACTTTACTCCACTCATCATTATCATCATCAAATGAAGCAATGTGGGTACACATACCCCATTTCCCATCGTATTGTCTACCCATCTATCTATATATATTTTTTGTCCATTTCACTTGGCGATATGATATTCGTCTAGTGGGTAGTAGTGGTGGTTCAAAAATGCCTATTGAGAAAAAAAAATAAAACAGCTAGCACTCTTATTTTCGAACACGCCAAGCATATATAGCATTTTATGTGAGGAAACGCCAAGGGATTTACAACAAGGACAATACCATCACAAGAGCCAACGAAAGGATAACAGAAGCACAAGTAGCAGTACAGTCTAGTTTTTTCGCAGAAAAGTGAGAGAGAGAGAGAGACGAAGAAGAAGCGTCCAAGTTCATTTATATCGTATTATTGCTTGCAGGCAAAAAGTAGTCTTCGACTACTACTACTACTGCAGAAAAAAATACTTCAGAATCACCATCAGCACCACCACCACCACCACTTCAACGTCTCTGTTTTCTGGTACGCTTTCTGCTGGTTTCATTGGGCACAACGTCAAAAATTTTTGTGTCGTAATTTGGACCGGCATCTCAAGGGAACTTATTTGACTGCAACTAATGGTGGGCTGCGATATCAATCCCAATTCCGTTTCAACTCTCTGGAGGCCTCTTTCCCTTGGCCCTGCTGGGCTCCTGCTTCGATGACTTTCCCATTGATGACGATGATGATACTTGCGTTGTTGCTGCTGCTGCTACTGCTGTTGTATGTGCTGTATACACGTTTGGAGTACGTGTTTTTGGGCATCAAAAATGTTTATACACATTGTTCCCGTTGTTTTGCTCTGTTCTACTACCACCACCACCACCACCACTACTACTCTGCTGATGTCTTTTATTGTTCTAAGCATGCAACTTTATATTACTCTTGATGCTTGATCCAATGAAAATCTTGCTAATAATAAAACGTCTCCTGTCTGTATTCTCCTCTTCCACCTAATGTTCTTAATAGATTCCCAATTCGTTCAACAAAAAAACTTATACCGCTGCTCGGCGCTCTTTGTTGTATCAGTACAAGTAGTGGCTTTCCTCGTATACATGCACAAACAGACAATTTTCCCATTATAGCTTGTCTTCTTCAACTTTGAAATGTTTTTCTAAATGGATATTATGCTACATACATGCAGAACTAGTAGAAGCTGTAAAAGCAGAAATGACGGTATTATTATTACTATTACTCGGCCACCAGCTATCTATTCTTTCTTCTTGAAACAAGGAAATGTTTCTGCTGCTGCTATTCTGCCGACTAAAATGTAAAAAGAGTGGTGGTGGTGGTGGTGGAGCAATATTGGTTTATGCAATTCACTAAAACTGATACTGACACTGCTGATGATGATAGTATAATAATGTGTATATAGCGTATACACACACTCTCTCTCATCTCATGTTTACAGAGCTGATGGAATTCCAAGCAAATAATAGTACGTACAAGTTTTACTTTCCTTGAAAAAAGAACCTCCCTGACTCTTTTGCGTTCTTTTTTGGCCCTTGTAATCTCTACTACATTATTATAGAAATAACAGTATTCTTAATTCATTATTCGTTTGCTTGTACTTCTCATCTTTTGTAAAGGGCTTTCTACGACTAGTAATTTTTTTTCTTTCGATGAGTCCAGAAAAGAAAATGAGTTGAGAAAATGAAGTTGAGTTGGTTTTTTTAAGCAGAGAAGAGAAGAAATGCTGGCTTGGTTTGACTTGGAATGAATGACTTTTTTTGAATGGGTGTATGTGTATGTATATTGCTTACTTGAAATAATAAAAGTTGATCTTTGATCTGCTCACTCACGTCGTACATAAATTCAGGACATTTTGTTTGTTGTATTGAACTGAACAAAAAAATGGAGATACAGATAGCGTTGCAAATGGTAATAATAATACAAAAAAGGATCGCTTTGCAATAAAAGCTTAGCAATTGTTCAAATAGCTGGAGGTGCTTTTTTTACAGTCATTGTTCCATCTCATTCCACATTTTTACATTACATTATAATATCCATTTCTATTTAATGTTTCAAGTCAAAACAGACGTGGAATTTTTATTGAGATTTCATCCTTGTGCCTTCCCAATTTAAAAAAGATCATTCTCTTCTTCAGCAATGTGATGGTGATGATGATAACACGTTATTATTACTCTGTGTGTGTCGGCATTCAGCAGACACGAACGTATGAGAACAAACCATAAGTACAAAAAGTAGTTACTCCACTTCAACTCCAACTAAAACCCTCGTTGTACGTACGTACACCTCCCTCTCTCTCTCTCTCTCTCTCTCTGCTCATTCCATTTCTATTGTCTTACTCGCTCGGTGTGTGCTGTGAGGTGATTTGGCATTGTTCCCTGAAATATCCACCTAGAGAGCCAGAGTGGAAAATATACATGGAGAACCGTTTTTCATCTAGTTGCGGATATGACCCTTTTTCTTCATTGAGGTGCAATGCAGTGGGTCAAATGCCAATTTCAAAGCACCAGAGATATATACCCTTTCTCTCTCTCTCTCACTTTATCTAACCATGTAAATTTACACATATCAACACATATGTAGTCGGTCTCCTCTCCTTCTCTACTGTTCACCTTTGGGAAACATGAATAAAGAGCAAGTGTGTAAAGAACACGGTACGAAATTAGCTCCAGCTCCCATAGCACTTGGCCATAAAACTTTACACTACACTGCTTATCATCATAGATAGATAGAGAGAGAGAGAAGGGATGAGGAGAAGAAGGTGATGGTGTGGTGTGTGGAGTTGAGGATAACAATGCATATTACTCTACCGCTTCTCTCTTCTTCCATGCATGCATATGTCCATATGTAAATTCAAATACATCAAGAATTGCCTCTGATGCGACGACCGTTACTCTTGCTGATGCGTCAAGTGTTTTTTAGAGAAAAAAGATGTGTAAAAGGGAAAATTGTATATGCTTGCATATAAAACAAGAAGAAGGTGATGATCATGATGATACTTTTTACAGAAGAAAAAAAAACATTACAACAGCAAAAGTTAGCAGCAGAAGCCGTAGTAACTTTTCCAACCATTTCCTGCATGACTCTCCAGCTTACCGTACGGAATTTAACCTTTTCTCACGTCAACATCTTCTTGTGGTCATTTGGGAAATGATGTGTTGTTGCGAGCGTCAGTGAAATTCTCTCTCTCTTTCTTGCTTTCCGCCTTTCTAGTACTTCATCTCTTTTCATGCTTTGTAATAATAACATTTTTCAGTACAACGAATCTTCTCGTTGTGCTCTTTTTATAAACACCTGAAATCTTAGTGAAGAGGAAAAAAGAAAGACACACAAAAAGAGAGAGAGAGACACTGCTGCCGTCGCATAACACCGGAAAAAGTTTTTCGTCATTGTAGATAGGTACTAGTTATGTATACATACATACGTGGCAGCAGCAGCTACACTTTTTTCTTGCCATAAGTTGTTAAAAAGGGTTAAGTAGAGGAAGAAAGGAATAAGAAGCAGAAGAAGAAGAAGATGAGCAAAGATGACTTTATGGCTGGGGACGAATAAATGTATGCTTTAGAATTCCTCGCAGATTTGATTTTTCATGTAAAAGTTGGATATGGTTGGATAGCAGGGAGGAAAAAAGAGAATAAAAGCGTAAAAGGAAAATTGCACAGAAAAAAATAAGAAAAAGGGTAGAAAGTACGGGAGAAAGAGGTGCGTAGTAGTAAAAGAAGTCATCTTGATACAGTGGTGTCAGTAGCAGTGTATATACAGTGTATATATATATAGACACAGCAGCAGCCGCGTTCTCCCAGTTGTTGTTTATCATGAAAGTCCCAAGGAACCTGTACATTATTCTTGAGATGTTTTGGGGAGACAGTTTAATTAACGAGTGTGATTAGAGTCCGTGAGGAGAGACTTGGCTTTCCCTTCTTATTCCTTTCCAAAACCTTTATGTTCTTCTCTTTTCATCTGCGGCGCGTTTTCTTCCGCCTATTGTTTGTGTGTGTGGATTCTTCAGAGTGTTTTGTATTCCTCTTTAGATTTTCTACAGCGACGACGACCAACAACAACAAGAAGAAGAAAACACAACAGAAGAAGAACCTGTGTGCTTGCTTTCTTTTTCTTTCACACTGTACTTTTTTCCAAGTCAACTGTCTAGAAAAGTGCTAAAGTTGAAGGTTTAGCAGATTTAGAATTTCTTAGGAGCCTTCCCTCACTCACTAACAAATAATGCTTTTTTTACGAATTATTACTTGACTGCAGAAATGGCAGGAGTAGTGTAGGAGTTGCTAGTCAGTGTGTTTAAAGGAGAATATAACAAGACAATGTTGCATTTATGTATATGTCATCTTTTCATACACTCACGATTTACATGTGCAATACCTGGAGATCAGAAACGCCCATTTTTTATCCTGTGACTGGAAGACGGGAGCTGAGACGACCCAACAAGTTCTCTAGAGTCCTCCATGTAAAATATATTGCCTCACACGTTCACCACCACCATCATCATGCCTAGAGTGGAGGTAAGAAGTAGTAGTAGCAGCAGCAGCAGTTGACATTCTCCTTTCTTCGTTTTTCCTTCTTGGCTTGATGGTGTAATGGGCCTGTCTGTGATTTGAAAAGTGGTGTATACTCCTGCTTCCCCTGCAGTTTAAATGGCACACACATTTCATGATGTTCTAGGTTTTGATGCGGCAATTTAACCCTTCCTTCCTTCCGCTACGGTTTTCTTTGAAAAAAGAAATGATGGTATTGCCGTTCCTTTTACTATGGCCATACATATTATCTATCCTGTTAAAGCTTTTCTGTAAAATGCTCCTACTAATCACGCAAACACACACACCTACACTCACACATTGTCATTATTATTATTATTCACCCTTTTGGCGGCTGACGCTTCTCAAAATGTAAGGGAAAATGCCAGAGGAGTGATTTAATTCGACATTTAAAACGTGTCGTAAGTTTCTTAAGAGATCACCCAACGTCTTCTGCACACCGCATACATACCTATTTACCTATAAAAACTATGTACACGTTGTAGGGAAAAGTATGTACACTGAAAAGATTTCCATCAAATTGGAATTTGTTCATTTAATAATTTTTTGTTTGCTTGGATTACTACTACAGTAGTGGTTGCTGATGTTGTAAACGGTATGTATACGTACTATGCGCAACAATAAATTCATTACAATCACATCAGCTAAAGTGGTTCTATCATGGAAAAAAGATAAGGTAAAAAGATTGTCATCTCCCTGAGTAGACAGGTGATTTCCCCAAGCAGGGTTCATTGCTTTTATTACAATTGAGAAAAAGACGACAAAAAGAAGAGGTTAAAAAAAGACATGCCTTGTTTGCATAATATGAACTGTAAGCAAGTTGAGTGTGTATGTGTGTATGTAACGTATGAAAAACGAAGCTAGCGGAGCACTGAACACAATTACAGTAGGGAATTGTAGTATATAAACGAGTAGTAAAAAGAAAGGAGAGAGAGAATAGCAGAGGAGAGAGAGAGAGAAAAAAAAAATGAGATATCAAGTGTTGAAAAAATCACAAGGGATGTTACCAAACTAGCAAGATTATGTCATGTAGAAAATGGTGATAGCACAATATGTCTCCTCCGAATAGTGTAAAAATCTGGGGAAATCTAAAAAAAAGAGCAGTAATCATCATAACGATTTTCATTTTATGCGGAATATAATAGGTAGCATGTACTTACATACATACATACATGCATGCTTGAATAAATGTAGAGCTAAAAATTTTTTTAAAGGATGGACGTAAGGACAAATATGAATATTATAAAGAAAAAAAAACTTTAAAAAATATTAACTATTTTTTTCTTGTTGGCTGCCGGAATGATGAAGAAGGTGTCTTCTGTCCTAAGCTAATATTTTGCCTTTTTTTCTTCTTATCCTCTTCTTCTCCTTTTGTTGCTGCCTACTACTACTATACCATCACGAAAATGATGATGACTGTCACAGTGTGACTCTAGGCACACGGGCAGGCAATAGGCAGCAGCAGTGGCGGTATACGTAGCAGGTATTCTTTAGGGGATAAGTGACTACGCTACTTGTATGCAAAAAGTGTAAGTAAACGAAAGAAAAAGGAGAAAGGTAAGTAAGTAAAGTACTTGGGAGTGTGTCTGTGTGTTTTTGAGAGAGAGAGAGAAACGGAGTGAGTATGGTTCTTGTACCTCCATTTTCCTATATAACATAACGGGAGACACGGGAGACAGATCGTAGACAAATTGGACGTTAGGATGATGTTCCATGTGACAAATTCCTGTTTCGCCCCTCTCTCTCTCTCTCCATTTCCATTCTCTTATTTCTCCCTGTAACACTTGCTTGCAATGGAATATTTCTTTTCGTCTCTTGTGTCACCTTTTCATTTGCTTATGGACACCGCGCGTCTGCTAATGCTGACTGCAAATAAGTATAAAAAACATATTTATATACATGCTTGTCGTTAATATAGAAAGCAGCATCAGTGTGGTGGTAGTCGTAGAAGAAGAAGTGGAATAGCAGCTCAAAAGTCCCTTGATAATTCCGCGGGCAAAGTCGCTCCTGTCTACCATCATCCTTCATGAATTCATGCTTGTACGACGACGACTGCGACATACACATAACTATCTACGTGGTGTATTAAATTCACTTCTTTTTCGTATGCTCTTATTACTCCATATGATGAATAAAAAGGAGAATTACACGTTTTCCTCTTTTTTCTTGATGGAGGTGGTTGGGTGGATGGATGGTTGGTTAATGCCGGTGCTGGCTGCTGCTACCGCTGCCGCTGCCCGAGGAGGAATCCATTGTTGTAATGTGGCAATACGTGCATGGTGGTTGATTTTGTTAGTGTTAAGATATACTTAACCTCATTTTACAAATGATTTTGATGCCATTCGAGCATATACATATACACATCTAAGAATATGCCCAGCAAATTACGTACATGTTGTTTTTTCTTGCATCTATAAACTTTTGCTGTCCTTTAATGCATCAATCCCTTATTCCCAGTGCTTTAAAGTGAAAGGCTTGACAAAACTGCGACGACAAACGTTTTGGCTACTGATTACATACATGACTTTTTTGTGTTCTTCTGTTTGTTGCTGATGATGATGATGATGCTGCCACTGCTCTCTGAGGTCCCTGAGCATCTTCTTCTTTAAACTCTGCGCCAGTAAGCAATTTTCTTGGATTCTCTGCGGGATTATAGAAGCTGTATATATATTGACCTGTGTGATACGCTAATATTTAGAAAAAAAGATAAAAAATATATACATATATATACATGTATAAAATAAAATTGCGAGAACGGAACAACTTTTCAGATTGAACAAGCAGAGCAGCAATGCATGTGACGAGAAAGTGTCACTTTGTTGTACAGAATTTTAGAGGAGAAAACGTACAAAGTTTGAATATTTATGTATTGAAAAAAATAATATGTTACAAAATGAACACAGGAAACAGCAATATAATAAAGCAAACAAGAAAGTACATAGCAGTAAAGTAACGTGAGAGAGAGAAGGAGCGTTTGGTTGTTGTGATGATTGCTGCTATTTAAATGAATGAAAGCTCTCAAGTTGCACTTTTTACTGGTTACTACACAGTGCCATTTTCAAGTAAATACCTCGTTACGTTAGGTTAGTTTTTTCTTTCTAGTTGTCCTTTCAAAGTCAATGGAGAGTGCTTTCTGAAAATTTTATTGTGAAATTGACCAAAAGTCTGCAGTGATACTAAAAGAACATTTAACATGCATTATTTCTTGCTTTATGCATTGCATTATTAGGTGTATTGTTCTACTACTGCTGGTCTGCTTGCTTGCTGCAGTGCTTTTTCTCCTCCTCTTCCTCCTACTCAAATGAAGTTTAGTTAGTTGTGTTATGTTGGTTGTGGTGATGGTGGTGGTACTGGTGTGGTGGTATGGTGTCACAGTCACAGTTGCCTCGTATCTGATTACAAGAGTGATCATCAAGGCTTTGCAGGGCTTCTCATGGGGATTCCCGGACCAAATGTATCGTCTTCCTGAATAATGATTAACTCTGCAAAATGATGTTCTCTTCTGGGAAATAACATTTCTCTTTCCTTTACGTACATATGTATATATTTTACTCTCACTACTACTACTGCTACTCAAACTCATACACATATGCTTTTTTTCTGTATATCTACATATATGTTTAGCATAACGACATATTAACGGTTATTATTTACTACTACCACCACTACTCTTTCTTGTGGCTCTCTCTCTCTCTCTCTCTATTTTCCTGTATCTTCCACAGTATCCGTATTTTTTTACTTCTATTCATAGAATTGGATGATGATGGTCTTCCTCTTGGCCTGATAGAGTCATGCAATGCAATGTTATGGAATGTAGGTAATGTGCATTATGAGCACTTGAATTCCCATTCCTGTGTATAAAATTGATCTCCTCTGGAGCCTCCTATGATGATGCTTTTGAATACATAAAAGTTATTATATTACCAAAAACTCTACAATTTCTGCAATACACAAAATATACATATTATATATCTACTCTGCCTGCATCACTCCTACCTACTTCCTTATATCGAAAGGAAGTCGTTGTGTTCTGTTGTTGTTGTTGTTATGTCTGTGTGTGTGTGTATGAGGAGCAAGTTTTATGTGCGACGTGCTAAATAACTTGGGAATTCATATAAGCTAGTGTAATGGTGGTGATGGTGGTGGTGCTGCTGCTGCTGCTTTAGCTGTTGGTGTTGGTGTCGATGCTGAAAATTTTACACGCTATGCGCCATCACATTACATTTCGTTACATTTTCCTCATGTTACATACATGGCAGTGCACGCCACTATTTTCATATTCCTGCTTCATCCATCCGTATAATCGTATCTGCGATGATGATTTTTTAGCCGGATATTGTTTACCTTTACAAGTTGATGAGCAGTGGATTTTCATAGGTTGTTCAGATTATTGCATTATTTTACGAGGACGTGTAGGAGAAAGGAGCAAGATGAGTGGAACTGGGAAAAAATAAAGCAAGTAGGAAAATGTGAAATGCGCTTGCTTGTGTAGTAATTTGTAGAAAGCCTAGAAAATAATACAATCAAATTTCTTATCGAACTGAATTATGGAAGCAACG
>JAHZMT010002611.1:0-15999 GCA_027743785.1 Sinhomidia bicolor
AAATGTTTCAAAGCTTCCAATCGATATTGTCGTATTGGAATGTTGATTTTAAAAAAACAGAAAATGTTATATTTAGTGTAGATATATATATATATATATGTATGTAAATCAGAACATTTAAAATATTTTTGTGTGTAATGTTGTTTCAAATTAATAAATAACTCTGCTGTAATGACTACTCCGCCAGTAGAATGATTTGAACAAGTACATGTTATCAACGAGTGTTTGTATGTGAAAAGTAGCACTGTTTTACATTTAAATTGATTGATTGTTCTAGCTTGTAAAGGGCCTATTTGTATTGAATCGTGTTGACCTGTAAGCAAGTTAATTGTCAACTTCATTTTTGTGTATACTAATAGTCTTAGCTATCTTTTCACATGTATATATAGTTTCTATGCATCAGTGTTATTGAGTTGGTTAAAACAGACAAATATTTTCTACTATGATGAATGTTCTTATTATGTATGTATGTATATCTGTTTGTAAAATCAATTCAAGAATGTAAGTGTCTACTTATCATTATCGTGTTGCTAGCATAATGCTGATGTACTTTTCATGTTCTGAACTGATATCAGATGAAAAATGTAAATTGTAAACTTGTATGTATGTACAATTGTGAACTGAAAACCCGGTGAATGTTGAAAACGAAAAGATGAGTAAAAGTTGTTTTTTTAATCTTAAAAACTAATGGTAATTATTAAGCACAACACATAGCGCAAAAATGATTGCCAGCAATAATAATAATGCAACACTATTTTGATTAAAAACCATCATACAAGATAGATTATCAACCAAGAACTGTATCATAGTACAGTGTTTACGGTTTTTACAGTTTACACATAACAATGGCTACCGATGATCAATACTCTCAAAAAAATATTATTTTTTTAATATTCAAAGACACACAATTCATCAATACTTCACGAATGTATTAATTTAAATTCAAACAGGTCTGTCATGCATATCAAAAGTAGTACAAAAAGGATGATTAAGGGTGGAAAAATCTTTTTGGTATAAAATTTTGTTCGTTTTATTGAAAAGGTTTGAAAAAAGCAGGGGTATGGTAGAAAAGAAGAACAAAAGTTTTGTCATTAACTGTAAAAAGTTAGAGAGTAGCACTGTTGGTAGATTGTACGTTGCGTTGTACGGAGAAACATTGAGAGAGAAAAGTCATGCAAGTAAAGTCGTTGTATAATTAGTAGTAGCTCCAGTAAAATTGTGTAGAACAAGTACTGAAAAAAGAGTTTTGTACTTGAAGACTCGTTAAATACCATTGTCCAGTTGGGATGATTATTATTTATTTATTAATAATATAGTAAGTAAGTTGAAAATGCAGACAAATCTCACATACGTGAAGAAAGCAGTAGTGTTATTATTATATCATTTCCAAAAAAAGTATGTTAGCCTGTGACGATAAAAGAGCCAGAAATCCCTACTGCAAAACAGCCGATTCTACTACTCAAAGAATATTTAGGAAAAAAATTTACACAATAATGATAATATCATAATACTTTTAAAAGTAAGCAGCTAAAATTAACACGAAAGCAGTCCAATGTCAAATCACACACGCATTCAATTGCAAAAGCCACACTGATAATCAATCAAGTGCACTCTTCAAACACACAAGATGCATACACAAACAGAGAACAAATTTTTTTTTAAATTACAGACGATGAGTTACGTAACAGATCATCGATTAAAAAATGCTCAAGAAAAAAGAAGATGATTTTGTTTGTAGAAATGTGACTTGAAAATAATAGAATAGTTATATATGAGTTAACTCAAGAGAGAAAAAAAGCATGAAAGCGATCTACCGTTAAAAGTGTATTGTATTAAAAAGTGAGAGAGTAAAGAGACGTGTTATACTGTACATAATGATAATAATAATAATAAAAGTAATAATAATAATCGAAGACACAATCAATCACATTTGTCTACAATATATATCATCAATAATATTATACATATCAGGTACACCAAAAAAAGATAAAATAGAATTTGAAAAATATATTATAGTAGTGATAAGCACTGAAACGAGAGGCTTACAGCTTGATCTGTGGAACTCTTGCTGTAGGGTACCGGGATCAATCTCTCTTGCAACTCACCGCCAATGACCTTACACACCAAAGGGCAGTGCGGTGATAATTAAGTGATTCAGTTTTGTTCGTTAATTGATTTGATTTTTTTAACAAAAAACACAAGTAGCAGTCAATTATGTATGTTAAAGAGGGCGCTTAGGTCACTTGAGGGTAGATTAAATTTGTGGAATGGCTGGTAGGGCAATTTTTTCTTGTTTTCCTTCGTTTAATTCATTTATACAATAAAAAATTATTGATGAAGGTAAAAGAGTTTTTGGATTGAGAACAGGATGCTTGGATATTTTCGGATCAAAACAACTGATTAAAAATATAAAAAAAACAAAGATTTTTTTTCAACAACAAATTAATAAAGGCAAGTCAAAAAATTTAAAACGTTTTAAAACAAACTTTAAAAAACAAATTAAAAAGAAATAAATCGGCTCATCAGAATAATAACAAAGCTAAATAGAACATAACAATTTGAAATCAAAAATTTTAACTGGAAAATACTACTTCAGTATTTATAAATAATCGACAGATAAGAGGAGCTCAAGGATATTCTCAATGACTTCTCAAAGCAAATGCATTTGTCTCTTTTGTTTTTTGCTATTTTTCAAAGTTTTTTTTTCATTTATTATTGGAAATTACTACAGAACAATAAGTTTTTACGGTGATGTCAGTGAGTGCATTGAACTAGTAAACGCATCCTGTATATGTTCGTCATCCTTTAAAAACTTTATATAATGTATATGCATAGATATATATATATATATATATTTATATATATTCATATTTTTTTATAATTTGACAGATACCTTTTAAGACAGTTTCAAGATTTGTTCCTTAAAGTTTGACAGAGTTTGCAAGAATCATTTTATATATATTTTTTATGTATGTATATATAGTATTTATCCTAATTACTACCTAAAAAAGTATGCGGTTTGTTGACGATGTGATGATAGATGTACAAAAATGCACTCTCATTTAACTTATCCTTTTATAATTTTGTAAATAATCAAGACAAGGACATGTGCTAGTAATAACAGTAAAAATAACACTTTTTTCCCTTTTCTCCAAAGAACGTCATGCCAGTCCGTTGCTGCAAAATAAGCTTATACTTTTCTTTTATACAATATCATATGGGTACTTATATACAATATAAAATACACTACACTCCTATGAAAAAAATACTATAATAGACTATACGGTGAATACTCACAACTTAAGTCTGCAATAAAATATATAACAACAATATATTATCTCATCATAATAACTGCTTCGTAGTGAACATTTTTCACACAATCCTCATTTTTATACGATGACATGATATGACAGCAGCGATTTTAACTCAACGGAGCAAAATGTAGAGAGCGGAAAGCTCTGGAAATTATCAGTAAGAAATAAGTGTCATGACTACACACGTGTATATCTTTATGTAGTAAAGAAATAAGTAAATAAAATGGTACAATATTGATAAACGCATGTAAACCAAGTTACTCTCATTATAGTATATAGGTATGTATGTATGTATATATGTATTATGTATGTAGTTTATAGTGGGATGTTACATAGCTAGATAGAATGTTGCACATATAGCATGACTGAAGGAGATTTTTTCAGACAAAAAAGTCACACACAAGCGTATTCGCCCTATTGCTGTATATTTGTCATTTGACCGTCTAGTATGTCAAAACGAACAAGTTGAGTTGAAGCTAAAAAACGATGTTTATGTATGTAATTAAAAATATTTTCCGCCATTCTTAAAGTTCAAAAGTTCATTTTTCTTTTACAAACTTGTACGTGTTGGAATAATAGCGCAATGTAATTGTGTTTCGCCGTAAAAGATCTTTGCGACACACAATACCCTCGTGTTAGTTTATGTAGAAAAATCAAGAAGATAAAGATAAGATAAGATTTTTTTCACGGACAAATAATTTGCTTGTAAGTTGTTATTCCTATTAGAATATCTAGTCAAAATGTTTTTTTTTCCTCTGGTGTCAATATGTTTGTACTAGTTTTCTTTAAATGGAAGCTAACTGCCGTATCGTACCGTGTTCCATATATATTTTATCTTCACCATTAAGAATCTGTAGCTGCAAGAGACATCAAAATTCTTGCGCATTTTGCAAAATTCCTTTGGAATTATCTGCCACTAGCTATAATTATCTTATTATATATGTACCTATATATTATGCCAAGAATTATCTACAATTAAAAACTAACCACACAAGTAGTCCCTTTCAGTTTTCAAAAATGACCCCAACACTGGCAAAATATTGTCCCATTTTGCAAATTTAGACAAGTGAAGAAATTACTAGTTCATCATCACTAATCAGAGATTGACTTTTAAATTTTGCACACTTGTCTAAAGTAGCATACAACATGGTCAATGTTCAGATCATTTTGAAAAGAATATTGTTTTAAAAATACAAATGACTAATGACCTCTATAATTTATATACATACAGATATCTACCTATATTGTATTATGAGATGATGCGACTGGTATATAGTAAATCGTACTGGTAACAAAATATTGTGAAAGGTGTGGGTGTATAAGTACGAGGTATCAATTTTATTCTCATGGCTGTGAAAATGCTATGTAAAGTGTGTAATGTGTGTTGTCTACAGTAGCAATGTGACAAGTATATGAAACTTAATAAATCAAAAGGTAGAGAGTGTGATGAGATGTTTTTAATTATAATTACATATACAATAATATACTTTTATTCGCATATTGTATCTTATAAGCTGTTAAAATAGTGACCCCAGATTGTGGATTTTCAAAGATTGTACCATATATAAGTCTTGACATAAAATCAAAAGTTCCCGTCCGTTTTAGTTCCGATAACATATATGTATGTATGTATATATATTTATATATTATTATTATTACTATTATTGTGCACAAACAAGAACAAGGTACTGACTACACACTTAACAGGTTTCTATACGGAATTTCACGTTATTGAACAAAGTTGTTGTGCGTTTGACTATTTACAAGTAAGTACATATATTATTATGCATCCTCCGTGCTAGTTACAGTAACAATAATGTTTGTCTGAATGTCTGTTGTATGTTAAGTAATAATGGAAAGAAGAAGTTGAAGAACATGAGAGAGGAAGAAAATAAAGCACTTCAACAAATAGTTAGTTTCAAGAGGGAAATGATAACTGATACTGAAAGAAATAAGAGAAATACATGCTTCACTTGGAAAACAGTAAGTATAGCCATGTATTTGAAAGTAGACAATTTATATTTTGGCGATGGGTAAAGTACGGCGCAAAAAGTTTGTTTTAAATATGTAGGAAGATAAATTTTTTATGTCCGTGTACGACAATCGCTTCATTCCTGGACGATATTATTTTATCACTAATCAGGTATTACGAACAATATGAAGTACTGCTAACATTGGTCATGTTGTCTGAAGAGGGATGTTTTCCCTATTGTATAATAATAATAATAATAATAATATGTATGTTTGCATGTATGTATGTATGTATGTGAAGTCCGTTTTTATGTATTATTACTCCTTTTATTCTACTGCAATTGTATGTAATGCACCTCGATCATGATTGTTTTCAAACTACAAAATATGTGCATTTAAAATTTACTAAATTTCATATCCCAATAAATTTACCATTATTATTATTATCATCATCATCATCCAAGTTATGATGTATATACAGCCTACTAGCATAGATAATACATACATAACACACACTTACACAACATATGTATGTATAGCTGTCGTACTACTAGGTAATAATTCTTTTCAGTTTAAGTAATTGTGATGCTTCACAACAAGATTTTGCAAGGAATTCGTTTTTTTTTGTAATATAGTCATATGATTGATTGATTTCATTAAAAGTTTTGCAAATTTTTTTTTTGCCAAGTTGTGAGGTTGAGCTATAAACTGCATAGACTGTTTAGACTTCTAATAGCTTTAGAATGCCCAATAATATGCTTATAATATTTTCTTTACAAACGTCTCTCTCTAACGAATTCTAAAGATTATGTACACACACACACCTGTCTGTTCTCTGACTACACTGCACTGCTTGTCCTTAAAAAAAGTGATCTTTTGATAATTAACTATTTGTATGAGTGCTAAGCATTGATGATGAATTTTTGTGCATTTCCTATTTGAATACGGTAGTACAATTAAATTACTCTGCTAGCTAAAGATCTAACCTTGTTATGATGGTGTAATGCTGACAATTGTTAAAGTAAGAGAGTGTACACGCCATGTCTAAGAAACTCCTTGTGGGAACATTGTAATTGTAATAATATATGATGATTCCCATTTTTTGGTTGGAATTGGATCAGAGTTTAGTTTGTGAATGAGCACTGCACTCTATGTACGAGAAGACAATATTGTATTTTTTTACCATTCAACATTTTCATAATTCACAACTGTGGCTTGCTTTTAACCAACTGTTGTTGTTCACTTAGTCATTAAGGCACCATTTATATCTGGTACCTGGAGGGAACAGAAAGAAGAATCGACAGATCAATTTTTGTCTGCACGATTTTTACAATAATATTACAGGTAACTAGAAAAAGGTTGTACGTTATCTATGTGTATGTGTACTTCCTCCGAATATTACCTACCATTATTAGAAAAATACATACATACATGTTGTGTGTGACATCAGAATTATAACATCATCATTTTAAACAATTATAACGCTTGTTTCATTGTTTTGGTCCATGCATGTAAAATGTCAATGTTGTAACGTGGTCTACTCTTATATTGTTGAAAGTTTTTATTTCTTTTTAAATACCCCCTGTCTACATTTAGCATAGCATCGTGTTCCACAATAGTCAGCATCTTACTCTAATTACTTACACACTATGAATCTAAGAATTCAAAAAAATATATAGAGCTGGATGAATGATGTAGCTATTTTCAGACAGGGAAAATTATTCTAAATATATATGGTATGTATATATATATTCTGAAAGGGTTAAGTACCTACTTTATTTTGCTTTGCATGGTCTTTCTGCATGTATGCACTAATATTTTCCTATATTACATGTTACTAAAAATTGTAAAGTAGTATTGCACCAAAGCCTATTATAGTCTCACATCATCTTTACATCTGAAGAATGGCCGAAGTAGCAGTTTTAAAATATCATTTATAATAATATGTAATCCTACGTAGTTGTGTTGTGTGATCCAAAAACCCTACATTTTACATTGCATTGTGATTCCCTTTTTTAAACTTCATTTCAGTATCGTCTATTTTTTTGTCTCAGCATCATCACAACAGTTGAAAACGCTTGCTCAGAACAAGTTTACAAGATTACAATTTGAAAAAAAAAACAACGAGTGTAACCATGTAAATACTTTCAAAATGGAATTTGCAGGATTTTTAAAAATGCAGCTTTATCCTATTTCAAAAATCCATAAAGTGCGATGATTTGATTTTATCTCTTGAAAATATCCTGTGAAATACCTCACTCTATTTACCATATACATAGCTATGTATGTACCTATGTATGTAAGCTATGTATGTGAACTACTGGACTACTGTCATCGTCTTCTACGCTACAATTTTTCTTACTAAAGTATCTGTAAGAAAAATTTCTGATATGTCAAAAAACATGCTCAAAGGTTACTCTTCTGCCTGTTGAGTTGAAAGGTTGATTGAAACGGGGTGTGTGTCAACCTTTGTGTATGTATCTACTAGTTTATTTTATACTTATCTGCACAGTAAAGCAGGCGCATGTTCAGAACAAAATATGGAGAACGTACCCTGTTAGTGCAACTGCCTTTCTCCTACTCGTTTCTGTCTTCAAATTTGTTGATTGAAAATATGTTGACTTTGCTTGGTAGATTGTAAAACTACGCGTAAACTAACAAGCTACAAGAAAGTTTCAGTAATTATAGTCTACGAGTTACATTGTTGCACAAATATTTAAATATTTATGCAGTATAGTCGTGCTCTCAACCAGTCTGCCTACCTACCCAAACCGCACGCTTTCTCTGCTCGCAAGTATACACGACGGTTATCCATTCTTTTACTTTTGCATTACATATATGTACTATGGCACCGGTTCCACTATCTTAATCCTTAAACTCGTAAAGTGTCTTATTTCAAAATACCTAACTACAGATTGCGAAATACGTCAAAAAATCGATTTTTTTGGCGTAGGTGATCATGGCGAAATAATTTTCTCCATGTTGTGTAGTGAAAACTCTTGACCCTTACATTGAACTAACGTGTACAATTGTAAATTTTACTTTCAAACTGTCAAGTGAAACCTTTGTGTACAATTGTGTTTGCTGTGTGAAAGTCACCCTGTGAACTTTGGAAACGCACAGTCAGAAAATTAGTTACATTTTAGAAACTCTGCTCATCAGAAATTGTGAAATGTGCTACTTAGATATAATGGTAAACTGATTTTGAGACGTTTTTTAGCTGTAATTAATTTCCTGCTTCTGTACAAGCACACTGTTTATTTGTTTGTTTAGTTCGTAGTAGTAGTAACGACAACGTTTCATTAGAAATTCGCCCTGCTATCTATCCTGTCCAATATAAACTGTTTTGTTATTATATAGAATGCTGTAAAATTGTAATTATTATCACACTACAACTTTTAAAAGGTTGAGTAAATTGTATGAATACCTCGTTACTTTATCGTTAACAAATGTGAAAAATGTATGTATGTATGTATGTATTTCAAAGACCTGTATATCTTTGAAAAGACAAAAGGAGTATTATCTTGTCTGAGTTTGTTCATTTCCCTGCTTCGGTTGGCCTAGTATTCACATTGGTCACGAAAGGGTATCGGCCCAGCATGTGTCCCCGTACTACTTTTCTTATAGATTATAAATGTATTTTTTTGCAGCGTATACACAATATGATATTATCTCTACACAGCTAAGTACTTATGTATACAAGTAGTATGAACGCCGTAGACTTATCTTATACTCCGCCAATATGATACTCTCACCTGCAGAGGAGCAAAAACTGTTCTAACGTCTGCAGTCAAATCTAACCAACTCTGATACCTTGTGTCAATTTGGGTAGTACCAACCCAACGCAATCGTATACAGTCAACAATTCCTAATTGTCACATTATTCAAACTTTGCTTTCCCCTCAAATAATTTTCGACAATAATATTTTCTTTTTTTCTTGGCAATACATATAACAGAAAGTTTGATTGTTTTATGACTAAAACTTAACGCAGCTCTTATGTAAATTTTCGTAATACCACACTTACGCAGCTCTAGTGAATTTATTATCTCTCTTTTTTTTTGCTGAAACTATTATTTAATATAAATTTATTATGTAGGTAATTCATGTGTATACAGCTAGTAGGTTTTACGGTACGGTGCAGGTCATAAGATAATTTAAACTAAACTAGTTGCAAAAGTTTCCATGTCAATTGTACATTGTCAGTAAATCTGGTAGCTAAAACACTTGATTGTAAATAAGCAGTTTGTTCATATATGTATGAATCGCTATGTATACAGGGAGAGGCTACTATAAATACTTGTTTAATTACAACCATCAGTCATTTCTTCCAAAATACGCTCCGACAAAAAAACTCTTTGTCTACTTTGTTTCATTCTTACGGTATGTATGTATTTTCAAAAGTTTACACTAAACTCAATCTTCATATTTTACATTATCCATGTTCCCGTCTTAGACTGCTCAATTACACTTTGAAAAATACCAAAGCGTCACCACCATCATTATAAATTTAATAATAATATCTAGTAGGAAAAAAATGTGTACATGTGGTTTATCGATTATCCGTGTGCATACTTGTATGCAATATTAATTCGACTACGCAGATTATGGTCCTTGTGTAACATGGGTTCTTTTAGGTATGGCTTTACAATGTGGCACAGTAGGTAAGGTAACGGTGTGTGTATGAAAACAGGTGAATCCTCTATAATTAATGGGTTCTATATGTAATGTAGATTGCCAATACTGCAACTATCTATGTAGGTATATGTATTATTTTCCTAATCGTGAAACCTCCCATCCAAAAACGATACTTTTATCTACTTTTGATGTTCATTTATTCATCAATCATGCTCACCAACTACTATCCGCATCTTAAATGTTAATAGGATGTCATTTGTATACAGGTAGGTAGGGTTGGTTGGGAAAGAAAGCTACTCCAAATAAATGATGGCACTTTGAATGTATTCGCCGTTTTCAACTATGTATATATTATAATATTGCCTGTCTCGCGTATCCTGCACGTATGTATGTAAAAAAAAGTCTATTTGGTGAGTTTTCCTTGAAAAAATCGCTCAATGTAGGACTAGGAAATAGAAAGGAAGACTGCATAGTATAGAAAGCATTATTTCATATAATATGTTTGTCTTTGCGCTTTAGAGTTTTACTTTATTCTATGCTGTTTGTTTAGTAGTAGAAGATGATGACATTTTTCAGAAGATGTCTTGAGATTACCATGATAACTTACTTCTGGTTTATACAAATCATACTGAAAGTATGTACAAAACTTTTACGCTGTTTAAAGATGCCTGCCTATATGGTAGTCTGAGGCAGAAATAGAAATAAGCAGAAAGAGACACAGAAGTATATCAAGAAAATATAACAACTGATCTACCTATATATATATATATATATATCTCGACAACAATTATGACTAATACTCGTATAGCTGGTAACTGGTAAGTATAGTTGGCGTATAATTAGATGAATGTTTGTATGTACAATATGAATGTAGCCTATACATATGTAAACCTAATATTATTGTTAGTAGTTTTCTTAAGAATGGTGCTAGATCGGATCGTCGATAGTCGCAAATATAAAAAATGTTTTTTTATAATAATTTAATATGGCACATAATATTTACTTATACGTAGTAGGAAAAATTTACTATTATTACACACAGTACAAATATGTAACTGAGATGACTGCACCTGGTAAAATTGTATTCTTTTGCATCTAGTAGCGAATATTACGGGTAAAGAATATTTGAACTTTGGTGGGTACAAGTAATGTTTTTTTTAAAGTATCGATATTTCCATCGGAATAGTAAAATTCCCGTTCATGACAGAATTCAAAAAGAATACATGAATAAGTCTAATTAATTAACCAATGTAAGTTTGCATACTACCAATAATAGTACAATTGAATTTTTGAAAACAGAATTTGAAAAAGCACGAAATCTTCTCAGTATACTCTACTAAACGAATTACAAGATACTGCTTCCTCATCATCATATGCACAAGAGGAAAGAAAAGGGGCAAAAAGTGAAAGTCAAGTGATGCATTTGCTACACATACTCTTTTGTGTGAAAATAGCTAGTGAGCATGATGAAAGAAAAAAACAGCGTTTGACAAATTGAAACTATTTAAATCTAGTTATATAATTGATGAAGGTGATTTTGTATAGGTGTGTAGGAGAAGTTTGTAATTACACTAGGTTAGGAATAAATATATCAGTAATACAAAAGCCTCTAGACGAGCTTATATATGAACGTTAAAAAATGTAAGAAGTTTTTTTCGGTAAAGTAGTGTTGCTAAATTACTGTAACTAATAAATAAGACAAACATTCAGTAAAAGAGACCTATTGTATCAGTACACGTTATCCAACTATAAAGGAGGCATATATTGTGTATGCAATTGGTTTACAAATTGCTTGCCAAAACTTCACAAGGAAGACGATAGAAAGATTGGTTTTTAGACAAGGATAGACTAGGTAGCTGGTGGAAAAATGTTTTTTTTTTCAAATTTTTGGTTTGGATACTGTCAATATACTATTCTTACTACTACACGGAGATTAATGACAAGAAAATATAACGTTTGGTTATGAGAGAGCTGATGTGAATCACTAGAGAGAAAACAGTAGTTGTAGTAGTAGTAGTACTGTTGTCGATTTTTTTCAAAGAATGAACATTTGGATATTTGGGTATGTATGTATTAATTACAGGTATATCTGTGGTGGTATTTTGTAATATTAGTATGTAGTTGTAATTGATGAAGTTTCAATAGTTGAATGTTTAAGAGAAGACGAGAATTTTAAGAAGATGTTGGATTCAGTCAAGGCATTCACTTGTAAAATAATAATTGTTATGACTGACCACAGTATATTGACCATTGTGTTGAAGGAAAGTGTAGTATGTTTCTGCCTTTTTTATATACTAGTTTCATGAACAAGTTTAGGTAATTCTGGAATTAGAGTACGGCTGATGTGACGATGAGGGCTGAGACTGCTTTGAGTTGCGGGACGAATCTCTGAGTTTGTCCAACGGACATTACGATGATCCTCTCTTCCCATAGTACCATGTCTGGGAAATTGATTTCCGCCTGACTTCTGACTTTCAGTGTAGGACATTGGGACAGAGAGCCATGAGGAAAGGTTTGTGTCACACATTTCTTTTTTAAAATCTTTTTTTTTCTCTTTTGCTTTTGTGATTTTTTTGCAGTGGCTTTTTGAGTCTCTCTCTTTTCCTTGTTCCCCATTCCTTTCAAGACCTATATATATTCTCCCTCAAAGTCAACTCCCTCACATGATATAGCTATTTTTATAATACATAATTTTTAATATTATGTATTGGACATTTTGTCACAACAAGTGTATGAAATAGTACTATATCACAGTTGATAAAACGTTTAAAATTACATAGGGGGAATGGAATACAGTAGTAGCAGGAAGCCTATGTAAAAGTCAGCTACGAAAGATTACTAATATTCCTTCTTGACTTTTAAAGAGATATGTGGGTAATGTATGTGCATATGTCACAAAGGAATATTTTCATTTTATGCGGATTGGTGCATATTAGACAGTGAACAATTTTCATATTACAACGACATAATATGTCAACAATAAAACTTGACTTT
The DNA here is from genome assembly GCA_027743785.1 of Sinhomidia bicolor. NCBI lineage: Eukaryota > Metazoa > Arthropoda > Collembola > Entomobryomorpha > Entomobryidae > Sinhomidia > Sinhomidia bicolor. The sequence continues at coordinate 12,917 of JAHZMT010002611.1, forward strand.
TTTCAAAGAAAATTATGACTGTGTATTCAAACAACGGAAAAGGGAATTACTGGAAAATTAACTTTGAAAAAGATCATTACGGAAAAGCATAATAACATAATTAAGTAATTATGCTACAACAAGGTACTAGAGCGCTGTCCTACAATTAGCAGCTGAAAGGGCACTAGCACAGTATCGATTGAATTTTCAAGGAGATTTTATGGGCGGGCTGTTTTACATAGCGAGTACCAAACAATGAGAAACTATAAATAATAATAATAATAATAAAGAAATAATTTGTCTAGTTTTACATAAAAGGCTTATACCAGTAAATGGGAAAACTAAAATTTGAAAAGCTACACAATAAGAAACACAAGAGTAATAATAAAATTGAAATGTAACAAAACAACAGAGAAACAACTACAGTTACTACCTCCACTGGAAACTACGCCGCTCTAATAACATGACGGAAATGTCAATATAGAATGCAGCAACAACAGGCATGCATTCTAAATTAAAAACAATGGTAGCAGAATAAGAACAATACTTTTTTTCTAAGAATCGAAACTTATACATATATATTTATATATATGCTCAGCCAATTTAGGACAACTATATAATTACAGACTGATAAGCGTGCGTTGGCCTACAATGAAAGGACACGGGTCTGTATGTATGTAATACGTACTTAAAAATACACTTATATCTATTCTCAGTTTATTGCTTGTCTTAACGTTCGACAGAAGGTTACTTTTAGTAGTTTGTTCGTCTATTCTGATAACAAAAGGTTAGAAGTCAAATTTGGCAGGTTATAATCTTAACCTTTTTTAAATTACGAGGTTATAAGTCTCAAGTAAAAAAGTCCATTGTCAGCGTCTGTCAATACGACACTCGATTGAAACTTTGATTTTAAAGTAATGTTTATTTTGATTGTCGTTGAACACGATTTTGTTATTCACGTCTTTTTGCAGTCTTCATACTCCTACTGTTATGAATAACTAATGTGTATCTCTAGCATTCTTATCAGTCAAATGCAATTTTCAAACTACATATGTAACTGCTTGCTCGACTCGATGAACTTTATATAAGTTCGGAAATTTCTTTTTAAAAATAAATCGACACTGCGATTAATTTACAGCTTTCGAAGGACATTTTCAGGAACAAATATATAACCATATATCACATCAGAAGGGAGGGTCACGAATTTTGAAAATGAAGAGTTGAAGAAAACATAAACTAAAATAAAGATGACAATACAAAAACGTCTTTTAGCAGCCAAAGACGTTCAAAAATGTGAACAAATATATTAGAGTAGACATAGTAGACAAAGACAAAAAAGGCAGTTGTGGAGGTCGCTTGCGCACGCAGAAATATTTACTTTTTTCAGTGATACCAAAGAAAAGCAACTAACGTGCAATTTAAAATGGAGCATTGTAGCTGGCACCAACGTAAAAAAAATTATGACGTGAACATACAAAATAGAAATTGGTGAAAGCACCATATAATGAACGTTGCATCATTTTATGTAGTTAGTCGAAACTGTATAGTTTACAAAGAAAATGTACAAGAAACACATTTTAACCAGAAAAATGTAACAATTACTATTCGTTTTTAAAATGACGGCACCAGCTACCATGCTACACTATAAATTTTCAAAAAAACTACAAATCTAGTGAAATTGCAAGTGAATATAAAAATATTCACACTGGAAAGTAATGATGATTATATATGTACCAGAAGGAATTGACTCGCTACTAGAAGGTACTAATTAAGGATTTAGTAAGCACTATGTACATATCAACAAACAAGTGCTGCTTGGAGAGTTCCTACACAACAGTATTTCAAAAGACGTACAACAGACAGACGATTTGAAAGTAAAAAGTTATCCTGGTAACGGACATGGTATGACAGCACTGTGTGGTGGTGATGGTAGTGGTGATGGTAACGGTAAGTACATATAATTATTATGCATAAAGGATAGTGGAATTTACCTACATACATTACGTACACATGACAATTATAATTATCGTTATTATTTACGTTATATACTCAAGTGGTAGTCTGTGATGTCAGTAGTGGTGGTGGTGGTGATGGTGATAGTGGTGAGAGGGAACGGATCTAACTGAAAGTGATTTATCTTCAGGCAAAAAGACAAGAAGTGTTCCTCTAAAAGGGACAAACACTACAACATACGTACATGTAAAACAACAGTTCTAGTTCATAGTTTATAAAAAATACAGTAACGTCGTACATACAATATTGCACGAGAGAGAGAGAGAGAGAGAGAGAGGATTCAATAGTAAGATAGTCATTGAAACGATAACAAGAATACATTAATAATTAACTGCGTAACAATAATAATAATAATAATAGATGAGAAAGATAGAGACAGATCGTAGAGAATTGACAACGGGTGTAGGATATAAATGTATATTATATATTATCTCTATGATATTTTAGAGCAGTCAGAATTGCCCCTTTTTGTTCACGAGGACAACATGCTTGCGTTTACATGAAAACAATAGAGTACGGTCAAATGATAGTTTAATTACCTATTTATTGTAACAAAACCTGTTCATTTCTTGTTGCGTTAGAGCTTATAAGAGACGCGGCAGTAATGAAAACTCCTAGATAATCTCGACAAGGCATGGTAATAAAAAGAATGTGTGTCACTCTGAACAGTTCATGACAAGTACTTTTTGACACAACCAGAAACTTTCACGGGGTCAAATTGAGATTAGAAAGTTTTTTTTGTCATAAATGTAATAAGTGTAAAGTGTAAATCTGTATTTTACTTGCTGAGCTAGCATAGAGATACCTGTTTTCTTTACTAAATATTACCACTCTTAGCTCCAAATGTACGTGCAAATAAGTATACCAAAAACTTTCTGGAATCCCATTACCAGATTTTTACTTACTTTCCCGGATACCTTGCCAACACATCCTACAGGTTTAACACCGCTTTTTATACTATTGCTAAATTAGATTTTTAAGTGCGTTGCTTTTTTAAAAAATAATGTACATTTTGTTAAAGCTTTGTATGTAAAAAACTGACAATTCTTTCAAAATGATTTTGCGTAAACCGTAGGATTATTAGTATGATA
>JAHZMT010002612.1:0-12224 GCA_027743785.1 Sinhomidia bicolor
ATTCCAATATAAAGACATGCTGCTGGTCGTGGGTAAGTATACTTTGTAAGTTGCATAAGTTTGGTTTTTTACAAGACTGATAAGTAAAAATGCAGGTTCCATCTACTACTGATTTGCCACCATCGAGGTGGAAAACATCACTCTCTCTTCCTACTATTAAATCAACTTGAATAATAAGATTATGGTTGATGGTGTTTGCTAAGTAATAATGGAATTAAAAATTTAGCTTTGCTCATCATTATCACTGTACACGTAAGCAAAAAAAGTATTCACAAGTTGTTGCTGCACTTGTGACTAAATTGAAATTTACTTGCGAAAACATCACAAACGACAGAACACAAAACCACTACACTAAGCATACATATAGTTATTTATGATTAAAACGTGTATTGTTGAAATAACTCGTTTTTGAAGTAATTGAAAATGTATCAATTCGCGGAACACAAAGATATACATACACAAAATACAGGTCGAAGTAACTATTAACTGTAGTAAACACTTTATTCATTTCAACGGTTTTTTAATAAGTATTTTTGATTAAATGCTACTAAACTTAATTTTTCCAACAGCAGATTATTCATCAAACAACAATTTGCGGATTCATTCATGGAATACAAACTGTTATTTTTATCCTTCAATGTATAAACTTTGTAGCGCATATGCATACAATACAACGTACGCACAATGCACAATAGTTTCAATTGTGTATGTAGTTACTTCATTGTATTAACAGTGAGTAGCACGCTTGATTATTCACGCAGAAATATTATTATGATTGTGGTTTGTTTAAAAAATCAAATTACAGCAAACATTTTCTTTGACATGGAAGTTGTTGTATCTCTGCAAAAACAACAAAATTAAAATGAGCAACCCAACACATGCAGAGAAATGACACAAAGTAGTGTAGTACACAAAGCTGGTAAAGAAAACAAAAATAGAATTTTCATCATCCTTCTATGCCGCAAGTTAACTTACTGTTAGCTCGTGCAGTACCACCTAGTTTCCAATTTGTCTTTTTTGTGGTCATTAGCCAAAGCTATTTGTTATTACGTCTTGCATTTTGTACTACTACTTGCTAGTAGTAGGTAGTTAGTTTAGACACAAACAAATACCTGTACCTAACGGATTTTTTCATAAAATGTATGCTTATTTGCCACTATGCATCTTCTCGTCTTACGAGAACAACAAGTCTATTTTATTCCTTTCAGAAAATGAACTTCCTTTCTCCCTTTGGGGAAACAAAAAGAGCTTGTAAAATTGGTGGCCTGAATACATCAAGAAGACATTATGCACACGGATTTAGAAGAGCCATACACACACACAGCCACCACCGTCGAAGGACGATGATGATAAACTAAAGAAACTACTTATCTATAAGGTATGTTGTTGCGGTTTTGTTCATTTTCTTTCTTTCTCTGTTCTTTCCCATTCCCTTTGAATAATATTTTTACTTTGAAGAACAAGACAGCTTTAAAAGTAAAAACCACAAGTACACACGCTCAAAGTAACCAGCAACAGCACAGCAGCAGCAGAAGAAAGAGAGCATCATCGAGCGGTGTAGAGTTTCATATGACATGCTGCTGTTATAGCTGCGCTTTATAGCGTGTACCAGTTTGTAAAATGTTGCTGCGAAGATAACTTGGTTTTTGGTTGCACTATTTATTCGAGCACGTAGTCAAGCGAAAAGACGCAAGGAACTCAGGTAAGTTTCAGCAGATACGTCCAATATTTTAACATTTGAAATTGGAGAGCACAGGCAATGTGTATACACAAGTAACTGTGATGAATTCAGCAAGATCCCTTTTTGCCCAGTGCAAAAAGAAGATGAAGACGAAAATGGATTGCACTTAATCCTATTTCTTGCTAAATAAATAATATATATAACCACCACCGATGAACAGAAGGAACGAACGTTTTCTGTTGTTCGCATTATATTTTATCAAAGAAAAAAAAGCATCTTGGACTCGAGGGATTTATCCTTGGAATTGGATTGTATATGTGGCTTAAAGCCTTTTGAAAATAAAAATATACCTAAACACAAGAAATGGCTATTATTGATGTACCACTATATATAATAGAGCTGCCTTTATTATTTCCAATTGGTGTAAGTCAAACAGTTTAACTTGTTTTTCTTAACTGCTTATATTACAAAGTAAATATTTTCCAATAGGATGAAGATGACAGTATACCAAAATCAATTAGCGTTTGGTAGTTAGCAAAGCAATTATGTAATAAGAGTTTGATTATTGTAAAACTCTTTTTAAAGTTAATTCAAATGAATAGCCTTTAAAAACCTGTCTACCTACCTGTAAATTGATCAATTCTTAAGGTTCACATCATTTTATCTTCCTTTACTGAATAGGTACCTGCTTGATAACATAAAAGTGGCATGAAACCAGTTATTTAAGGAATATTGTTGAATAGGTATATTCGTGTACCTATTCGAATAGTGCACGTTTCTGATTAAAACAAGCCATCAACGTCGGATCAAAATCAACTTGATCGGATTCCTCCACATTTTTTCCCGTCCGTTACCCATTTTGTCTTGAACATTTTTCCATTTTAAAAATAGATTTGTCATATCACTCAAATTTCAATCATTTTTACAGCAAAAGCAAATTCATTCTACATTCCTACTTTTCTTATGCAAGAGTGGATAATTTTAATTTATGAATTGGTTCATGTGGATTTTTCAACCTCAATTTCTCTCTCAATGTCTCTTTTTTATACTTCTTTCAATGAATCAGTTCAAAACTCTCAAATATGGAGAGTTTTTGATCATCATCATCTTGATCGGTGTATCTTTAGAGTTTTTGATAGTGCGCTTGAAAAAAAACTAGTTCATACTTTTTCCTTAAATCACATCATTGTCGTTGTCGTCATTTTCCTATTCTCTATCCATCTATCCATCCTCTTGATCACATGCCTGCTTCTTTCTTTTCATAGTCTTCCATTTTTCACATTTTTTTCTTAAAAGAAAAAAAGTTCCAAGAAAATTTGAAGAGCACTACACTATCAAAACCATACCACAGGAAAAACGATGACGAGCAAGACAAACTAATAGAAAAATCCTAATAAATCTGTCCCGTAGTATATATAGCTCAACACAAACGAACGATAATGATGACTGTAGTAGTAGTAGTAGTAGTAGTGATGCTCGTTTTATAAAAAAATTATAGACAAACTATAAGCGAGGGTTTTATACTACAATTTTTCCTGCATTAAGTCTGCTCGACTTTCTCTTTACAATAGATCCAGTTGTTAAAATCGTTGATGCATTTGTGTGCACAAATAAGGGCACGTTATCTAGAGCATTTACACTATTGCAAAATGCTCGTTTCCTTTTTAAACCTTCAAACTCGCCATACACATGTAGCTTACTTACAAAGTACTTATTTTGTTTTTAAGCGTACTTACCCACATTCTGTCGTTTTTTGTTCTCATTCTAACTGGCATATAGTTTTAAAAACTTGCCTTTTCCAAATTACTATCATCATCACGATATTCTTGCAAAACCAGTGCATTAGCAATACAAAAGAAACTAATAGCGAATGAGTATTTTTTTATCCAACTAAAAAATATCCCTCAAGGATATCTATTAAAGTGAGTTGGCACAATATTTTTTTCGGGAACTAATAGTACGCTTAGTAAAAAAAATGCCATATATGTGCTATTATAAATAAGGTGGAAAAGAACAAGGTAGTATTTTGTATATATAGTACCTCCATCATCATGATTATCATTGCTAGCTGTAGCTGCTGCTTTTGAACATTGAAAAAGCTCAGTTTTCTTTCTCGTTTACTCCCCATACAAGAACGACACAAGAGACATTCTTTGTATTCGTTTCCTTCCTTTTTTCTCCTTTCTCCGTTGTTGTCGTAGTCATCATCATCATCTCCCTCCACCGCCACCACTACTACTACACAAAGAAATCGAACGAGCATTGGCTGCTGCTCCTATTTCTACAATTTTTCTTCTTATTTATATGTGTACTTGCTCGTTAGTTTCCCCCTAACGTGCAATACACAACACTATCGACGAACCTGTACTTTCTTCTCTTTCCCCCTTTTTTATCAATGCCACACACCACAACAACATCCACACACACACGAGTTCCTTTGTGCATCCAAATAAACTATATGTATTTCTTTTCCTTCGTTGTCGCTATAAAAGTGAAAAAAAACTGAAGTTGCCTTTTTCTATGGATTTTTTTTGCTTTTTATTCTGAAAATAAAGGTATGAAAAAAGACAAAAACGAAAGAAATAGAGAGAAAAAAAGGAAATAGTAGAGTTGAAAAAATAGGTGGGGTTGTTCTCATACACACGGCTCACAGCTCATCAGAGAGAAATAAGAGCATCATCATGCAAAGTTTTCAATATTCCTACAATGTACCTGACAACTGAGCGAGTGAGTCTCTTGTGCCGTTGTGTGTGATGTGACGGTTGGTGTAGTAGAAATAGTAGTAGATGGTGGTTTATTGGTTATTTCACATTAACGTTAGCTCTACATTCTATATATTTATATTTCATAGTTGATATCTTTTTTTATAAATAAGGAAAAAGGTGTATTTTATTTTTTATGAATATCTTTAACATTGTTTCAAAGTTTAGATATTTTAACAGAATATGTGTATGTGTCGACATTTTTTTCCTAAATTCATATACCTACCTACCTACATGTATATTGTTTATAAATGAAATGAAGGGTATCAACAGAGAGCATCATGCAGCATAAGAAGTGAATCGACAGTGGAGAGTAAAATGGCAAGTTTTTCTGAGAGACTATCAAAAGGCAAGAATTAAAGTCAATACGAGTATATCTAAAGATCACGATGATGATAAATTTTTGTTCATCTGATGTCACTACTATACTTTCACTATTACTACTACTACTACTACTGATGCACATAAAGCATACATGTTGGATATTAAATTTTTATATTCCACCCTAAAAATAATAAATAATGATATATAAAAAGATGCTATGCTCAGAAAGGCAGCACCGCCGCCGTGGACATTACTAAAAAATAATATGTAGTAGGCACATGTATTATTTTTATATTCACACAAAAAAGCAGGCAGGCAAAAAACGACGAAGAGAAGAACCTCTTTCAACCTTACCACTCTGTCAGTCAGTCAGCAAAAAAATACCGTGTTGCTCTTCCTCCTTTTTTCCTCTTTTTCTTTGCTTGTTTCATCTCTCTACTCTGCACTGCTGCTTTTTTGCTCGCTCGCTCGCTCACACACACACAGCAAACTCGCACATAAACATAAGCCTTCTAGTATGCTTTTTCTCAATTTTCTCTGCCTTTCTCCTTTCACTTACTCACTCTGCTCAGAAAAGAGAGAGGAACCCATATACTACAGCAAGGCACACGAAAGCAACCCAACTTTTTTTTATAAGCTGCTGTTTTGGTCTTTCGTTCTCATCCTTTTTTTTCTTTTCACTCTCACTGTCCAACTATTATAAGTATAAGCATGAGAGAATCTATTGAGAAGTAAGTTTGGTTTGCTGGTTTTGTAGTAAGCAGAGGGAGGCAAGGGAAAAAATACTATGCCTAGAACGCCTGGTCGTCTACTACCCACCTTTGGTAGCTTTAGAGATAGCTAGCAGCTCATAGCTCGCTTTCTCGTTTTTCTCTTTACCACTGCCACCACCAACGCGAGCACCACGATAAGGTTTCTACTTTCACTTGCACCAGCAAGAAGCAGCAACACTAGCGAGCATTACCAATGAAGTAGTACATTTTCCCCTCCAGTTACTCACTTTCAGTCTTCTGCCAGAGAGGAGAACAGACAGACAGAAGGAAAGAGGGAGAAAAAGAGTTAGTCCAACACAAGCTCCTTCTTTTTCTTTAATATTATTATTAATAATAGCGGTAGCAATTTGTATATATTGATATTGTTGCCGCTGCTCTGATCAAACTGACTCCTGCTAAACTCTGCAAGGTCTCTCTGGCAGTAAAATATAATATACAGCAGCAGTGATCAAGGCAAAGCAAGAGTGCAGCATCCTTATCATTATCAAAGGCAGCATGGGGCTCCGCTAACAACTTTCTCGTTTAATTTTTGTCATCAATTTTCTAGAGGTTTGCTAGCAGTGGGGCAATTGAAGATGTAGCAAAAAAAAGTATTAAATGTAATTTAGCTCTCTAAAGAATATACATATGTATATATAGCAAAAGTGATATTGGTGGTGCTTTACAGAAATTAAATTTTTAAAATTTGTCATTGTATATTGTGTACATGTTAGTAGTATGTAGCACAACAATATTACTAGTTTAAAAATTCCTACAAAAAAGGAACGTTAAGTTACATAGGTAAACATTTTTTGTCATTATAATGGGCAAGTGTGCTGAATACTCAAACCCTGTACTTTATCGTTAATATTAGTTTCCTGAAGTAAAATTGTATAAAAAAGCTATATAAAAAGTTATAAAAAATTCATAGATAATAGTTTAAAGTTATTGGAAAAGGTGAACTGGCTAATGATTAGAGCAGCATAGCGACTAGTTATATAGTTGGTCTTCACCAACCGGAGCGACCCAGGGTACAATTTTATTCTCTTGTTTTTGTACATAGTGTACATATACATTACTGAACAAGAAAAAAAATTAGACTATTTTGTAAATAAATAAAGTAGCAGTAGTGATAAACGGCAATGATTATAAACTACGTATATTGCTTTTCTATATATCACAAAAGAAATAATAATATAGTAAGTACACTTTATATGTAAACTAAAGTGCAACGTACTTTTAACAATAATTGTTTAGCTAGACTTTCAAAAAAAGTTTAAATATTAATAGTAGCTGTAAAGGTACTTCTCTACTTTCTCTCATTGTTTGGTGTGCAGTGTTTGTTAGAAGTCAGGTCAAACGTTCACCGGAAGGGAAAGCTAGCTGAAAGCAAGAAGAACAAAAGACAATATATTCACAGCAAAGTCTAACAATAGAAATCATAACAATAAAGGCACACCACGCAAAAACCTCACCTGCTGCTGGTAAAAAGTTATTTCTGTCACGGTTCGTGAGTGTGTGTGTGTGTGTGTGGGTATATGCGTGTGAGAAACTACTTCCATTTTTCTTGAATATAAGAAAGAACGACATCTCTTTGCACTTCCTCGGAGGAGGTAGCCTCTGTACAAAAGCTGACTTTTCACAAAAGAAGAAGCAGTTTGCCCGTCGAGAAGAATTAGACAATTTCTATTCAAGACAAAGATGAAGAGAAAGGACACTGCAGACAAGACGAAAAGCACTTGGAACGATGATGGTAGAAAGAATGAGAAGATGAAGAAATTGTGCTGGTGTGCAACAATTTCACTTTGGAGAAAGAACCAAGAGGAAAACAATGAGCAAGAGGAAAGTACAGAGATGAACAAGTTATTGTAAAAAGCGTAAATTTTTAACCACTTGATATATTCCTGTCAGAAATGACGTGAGCGGAAAGTATTTTTTAAGTAAATAAAGCAACTTGCCACAGACTTTCTTGGAAGAAAGTTTTATTTGAAAAAAGCTGAGCTGAAAAAAATGAACATGAGAGAAGCTATGACTTTCCATATCACTTTGGGGCAAAGTGCAACATTAACTTGGGGAGAAAGTGAATGACAAATTGTGAAAAATTGAAAGCTTACATGTTACCTATATATAGAAAATACAACTTGCGTACCAATTTAATAACTGAGCTGCTGTGAGAGTCGTTTGATTTGGCCATTTAAAAAGTTGAGGAGATATAACATTTCATATCAACTGCATCATCACGAATCATAATAATTCAATCAAATGAAATATTCATATCACCATTTTAATCCACAATCAACAGCTATAAACTGTACCGAGAACACTAGAAGAAAATTCTTAAATTATTTTATTTTATTTTTTACATTAAAAGTTATCTCTGTCGTCACTCCATGTTGATATTATTGTCGTTCCCTAAAAAGAGTCAATCAATCTCGTCTCCTTTAAGTTTTAGAAATTTTACTCGATACTCGACTCAACTGATACTCGTTTTCCAGTTGAAATTGTACTCTTTAAAGCAGAAATTGCACTTTTATTTTTTCATTACGTGGATTGCTACTACTACTAGTTCTACTATCTGAAAAAAGGAAAGTGAGACTTGACTTTGCAATTCAAATCAAAATCATTATCATCAACATCGCCGTCATCGCATCACACATCATCAGCGTCATTGCCGCCACCACCACCACCACCATTTTCTTTCTCTGTGTATTATTCAATTTGAAGTGTAAAGACCCAAGTACGAGCAAACACCAAAGAGAAACGGTAAAAATACATTTTTTTTCAAGGTTTTTTTCCACTCAATCACTCACATTCCATCAGCTTCCATTTATCATCTTTCTCCCTCTCTTTTCATTTGACTTATACCGTATAAATTGCAAATCATCACAATTTATATATGAAAAAGTGACATTAAAATATCAAAGAAAAGTAGCAATTTTTTGCAATTTTACAACTTATAAGAATACCTGAAACTGTTTACGTCTGCTACACATCAAGACTACTACTAATCATAATTATTTAACTACACTACACTCAGCCAAACGGAAACTAGCTATTCTAACGCATGTAAACTACAACTGACTTTACTAATACACAATGCAAATATCACCGTTGCTTCTGCTACTATTTTCATCATCATCATCACCACCACCATCATCACCCTCTTTGTCATCCCCAGCTCCATCCCAACGGAGAAACGCAAAAAATGGTGGCAGCACCACAGACACTGGGCTAAATTCGTTTACTACTCGTTCCAAAAACAATATATACTGCATACTGGATTGCAGCTTTAAATTCATTGTACACGATGACAAAGAGGAATAACAGACTGTTGGTATTGCGTTCCTCCGTACATGTTGCTACTATTACGGCAACAGAGAAAAAAAAGAAAAGGGAAAAAATGAAAGTTTATTTTGACTGACACTTGTTCTTTATTTTTATAAGCCTAATTTGAAGTGACACAGTAAAAAAGAGGAAGAGGAAGGAAGAAAAACACACACAACATTCTCTGTTGAAAGGTATGTGTATATAACTTATAAAATTAATAATAATAATAACAGTAGTAGTAGTAGAAGTAAAAGTCAAATATTAGTATTTTCTGTTTCCTCTGTGTACTGCATGAATTCTTCTCACCCACGTAAACTACTAAAACTCTTCATGGTTTGTCAACCAACCTCATCATCCAACTGCCAGGTGGTGAGTTGGAACTTTAATTAGTTTTCATTTGTCACTTTCATTCATCATCATCATCGTCTCTGCCAACATCCTTTCTCTCCATCTATTTTATACTTGGAAGAAGGCTCACAGACAGCAGATTGCATTGTAAACATAACAATGCACACGCTTTCTTCCAAACAGACAGACATACACAATGTCAACTATTTATATCTACAAAAACATGAGTCTGGTAGATAGATAGACAAATTACAGCAAATAGTACTTACATATATATACATACATTCATATATACATACATTCATATATACATTTATATCTTTGCACTGTTTTTCTTTGAATTTCACTCCTCATTTCTCGACCATCTCTCCCATTCTTAATGTTGACTTTATAATAGCTTTCCTTTAGGGATCACTATCTTTGCCGTTGTATCATCTCTCATATCATCATCATAATAATTACTATCGCACACGGGTCTTCCCTTCCGTTTTTATATATCATATCATATCATACACACAACAACCCAAGTCTACCCACAACATCCCCATTGCTTTCTCTCTTTATCATTTTGCCCGTCGTCGTTTCAATTTTGCCTTCCATCATTTCTCCTTATTTCTACTTTGTTGACACAATCATACACACAGACGAACACACGCTCTTTCTCTTCACTGCTTGCTCACTACATACATACATATAGCTTTGTAGCTAGTTCCCTATCATCAACGTCATTTGCCATCAAATAAAACGGAAAAGCTGTTGTGTTGTGGCGTGTCTGTTTATTTTATTCAATCTCTCTCTCTCTCTCTCTCTCTTTCGTTCTTTGTATCCTTTTTTATTATATGTGCTGCTATCATGCCACTTTCATGTCACATCATTACATATTGTGTACTTATACTTACATACAACACCCTTGTCTGTCGTCGGCATCAAAATGTGATTGTGTAGTAGTGTTGATATACACACTAAAGCATTTTCACAAATTTATCTTACTTATTTCTGTTGGACATGAATGTACACTTTGTACAGGCATGTGTGTGTGTGCATGTGCATTATTAGGCAGGTAGGAGAAAAAAAAACTTATTTACCTAATAATAAAGCAACTCGACGATTCCATCTTCAACTAAAGTTGCAATAATACTTAGCAGTAACAAGCCTATCTGTTCCCCGTAGCTTTCAGCAGTAAAACATGGAATAGGTAGTGCTGGGGTACGTGCATTTGAATTAAGTATATTAGTTAAAGTGGAGAAAACTCACTAGTATTCTACAAGCATTATTGCTTGAAGGTAGCCGTGTAACCTGCACAGGGAAAAGTAAAAGTAAATTCATGTTTCTAGTAAAAAGTCAAGCGGTAACAGCAACAGCGAAGCTATATAGTCGCGTCTCCTCGTCGTGTGTGTTCATTAACTTGAAGTTTTCATTACTTCATACAATCAGCGAGAGTATCAGGCAAAGAGAGAGAGAGGGAGTGAAAGAGAGAGAGATGGTACTTTAAGTTGTATCAACAGTATCAACTTTTCTACATCTTCTCATCTACTCGTTGAAAGTCAAAATAATATTTGCATTTGTACACAAAAAAGATGCGAGATAGAACACTGAAATTGCGTTGATGTTTATGGTACTGCTGCTGCTGATGAGTACAGTTGATAATCATGATGATGAGATGACTACCATGACGTGATGACAAGATGACAGTGTTTACTACCAGTGTACAACAGCCAACTCTAGACAATATTGCCGCTGTATGGAGATGAAATGGATGTGTGCTCCCTTTTCACTTTTGCTCGTCTCCGCTTTCCATGATCATGATTGCGCTCTACCCTTCCATTTTCCTACACGCTCTCATGTATATGTCCGTCCGTCCAATTGCCATTCTTTCCAGTCTTTCCTCATAATGAAGTGAAAAGAGATTGCAAATGGGCTGTATTGTCAACATACATATACACTGAGATAGTCGAGGGCGGTATAGAAAGTGCAAATGATAATGAAGGAATTTTACCACTACCATTTTATAGCCCAGCTTTGCTGTATTATTTAGCTTATTTTGGTTTACGTACTACTACTACGTAGAATAGCCTCATCATTGTCATAGTCATCACCATACTTCCTTCGAGTTCACATTTTGTTCTTTTATGTATATGTGTATGTATACACCTACATTCTGTTGTGTTGTGGACACTGACTTCTTTTTGTTCACCCTTCCTTTCTTTTCATTGAATAGAAGTGGAGGTATACAATACATAGGTATATGCATCTATCCAACAATAGAGTTAGTTGCATAGTCTTATTGTCACCATCCCATTTCTCTTCATTAGCACAAAAAGGGTTCCCCAGTAAAATAGACCGTTATTACTTACGTTATATATTAGCGTGATTAGCACAGTATATGATTTGAATATCTAAAAGGAGCTGCACTAATTTTGATTTTGTCTGTGCTCTCTTTACTTTGTTAACACTAAAGTACCACACACTATTGCATTTTTTGCATTGATTTCCAACTTCTATAATTTATAGCTTGGCTATGGTGTGGTTTGTCCACAATATTATTTAGCTTGACTTTCCCTATAGTGTACTACAAGCTAATGTCGACAAAGGCAAACAACGAACGAACCAACGAACCAGCCAAAGATGAAAAATTGAATTGATTTTGTTCGTCATTTGAGTGGCAGCCTGGGTTCGTGTCGTGTCATTTGAAGTAAATTGGCGAAAATAATGCTTCATTGTGTACATGCACACTTTGCCACCAACCAAGGTCTTTTGGTGTCGTCTGTCGGTATCACTGTAGTATAGTGGGTTGGTGGAGCTCTCGGGATGCATGCATATTCATGTAATTAAATCGGTCGCAGCACAAAACGTACAATTACTGCTAAATAAATAAAAGCGCCCAATCATTTTCTACGGCATGAAATAATCTAATTCAATTTACTCCACCACTAGAGTATTTGCGCACGGTTGGGTTTTCACTTGAAAGTATAACCTTTACAATACAACGACAGACGGATTAGTTGTTGTGATTGCTAATGATTTTTTAAA
>JAHZMT010002613.1:0-12102 GCA_027743785.1 Sinhomidia bicolor
GACCTTCAAATTGTACCATATCTAAGGGACCACTGCATTGGAAACCGAATAATATTTCCAGGAGCGGGCTACGTGGAAATGTGCTTGTCTGCTGGACATTTTGTGTCAAACGGCTTACTGGAGGGTTACAAAATTGCGAGAGCAATTAAACTGGAAAATATTAGAATAGAAGAACCGCTGGAGCTGGCAGAAGGTCAAAGTTGCTGCTTCCAAGTTATTGTTGATTTACCTAAAGAAAGTGAAGGACTCCGTGTAAAACTCTATCATCAAAATAGTGCTGATACTGAGCCAGACAAGTGGTTACAGCATGTATCCTGTAACTTTCTTCCTGCTATTGGAAGCAATAAAATTCTGGAGACCTGGAACTTTCAGCGAATTCTCAATATTATTTCGACAGGAGAGGCTGCTAGTCCTGAGGAATTTTACCAAACGATACATGACGCAGGTCTAAAGTTTGGTACAACGTTTCGCATGATTAGAAAATACTGGACGTCAAAACAAGCAGATTTAAATGCGGATAGCGATGAGGTGGTATTGGAAATTGGGATTCCTGAAGATCACGGAAATTATCTCCTGCATCCGCTCGTCATGGATGCTGTCTTCCAGTCTGTATTTCTCACAAAATATCGTTACGGTGACAGGAAACTGAAAGTTCCAGTAAAGATCGGGCAGCTGACTATGCTAAAAAGTTTAGAAAATCATCCAGAAACTTCCATGGTGCTCCATGTACACACTTGGTATGAAAATGGGAAATACATATCAGTCATAAGTGATGGAAGTCCTGTCGCCGTTTTAGAAGACATTCAGTTGATTGGGACAAACGTAAGAACAATAGAGTCCATTTTGGAACAACAGTCCAGTGCCATTCCAGACGCGTGGGAGGAGAAATGGAGGGTTATTCCAAGTCCATTTGACAGTGCTGTCGAAATAGTGAACCTTGGCGAAATATTTTCTGACACAGCAGTAAGGGAAAAACTACTCTCTTTAAGAAATACCGCCGAAGAAGATGTAGAAGTTAACATGAAAACAAACAGGCTTATTTACTTGTACATTCTGAAGGGCTTATATGACTTGGGCTGGAAACCAACTTTAGGAGATGAAATTGATACAAAAACTTTTTGCGAGAAATACGGAATTCAAGCAATCTTTCAGAAATTAGTTTCCTTCTATTTTGCCACTTTGTATGATGAAGCAGTTGTGGTTGAGCAGCGGTTCAACTTGTGGAAAGTCAATAAATTGCCACCAAGTAATGATAGTATTAAATCCGAAATGAAAAGTTTGCGGAACTCACTTAGCCATGCCAATACATCAATTGTTAATGACATCCACGAAAATATGTCAAATAATTTAGTGGATATTCTGACCGGACAACTTTCCCCACTGTCCCTACTTTTCCCAACGGAACATGACAAGCAATCTTTATCAGCTGGCAATTATTATCGTAATCATCCCTCTGCTGCCGTTGTCATGGAAGTTTTTGGCGAAGTGTGCAAACCCATTTTTGAGAAATGCTTCGCGACAACCAGAGAGAAGGCTAACGGGACCACTAGAATTTACAGGATTCTAGAGGTTGGCTCTGGAACGGGTTCATTGACTACTCATTTACTGGACTGGCTTACCAACAGTTGGAGTGACCAGTTTGAGCTGTACTTCACCGACATTTCGCACAGTTTTTTGTCGACGGCTGAACAAAAGTTTTCAGAGTATGGACAGAAGATAAAGTATAACATTTTCAACATTGAGAAAAGCCCTTTGAGTCAAGGTATTCCACTTAACTACTTTGACATGGTCTGCGCTGTGGATGTACTTCATGCCACTAGAGACCTAGAAGAAAGCTTAGTTCATTTGCGACAAACACTCCGACCTGGTGGAGTGCTATGTTTTCGAGAGACCATTATCGCCGCGAGGGATGCCACTTTTGTTTTTGGACTGCTGGAAGGATACTGGCGATTTCAGGATTACCAGTGGCGATCAGACCACTGTTGTGTTGGAGTGGATGTTTGGGAAAAACTCTTGGGATGTTGCGGATTCAGTGGAATACAGAACTTTAGGTCATACGTTGATCAGTATGCATGTATCACTGCGATTACAGATTATAACTGGCAAATGGAAAGTTTGGCGGATAGCCCCAAAACTATAACTGCGAAAGAGGAATGGCTAATTTTTGCAGCAGATGAAAGCAGTTTTGAAGTTACGTTTAGACTAGGACGCACGTTGGCTGCTAGTGAGTACAATATGGTCATTGCATTGCTTGGAGCTAAAACTTATAATACGTGGAACCTGAAAAATTGGGGGAAGAAGGCTACTGTAATATCAGCTGACGAAAATTGGACGACTTTGCAAATGAGCATCTCCAGTGGAAATATGCATGGAATTATCTTTATATGTGGGTCCACCCCTGTGGAAAGTAACGTTAGAAATGCGGCGCATCCTTTTCTCCAAGTGGCCAAAGCGCTTACTTCTCCTGTGAAACCACCGCAATTGTTTATTGTCACGCAAGGTGTTTTTTCGGTTGACGAGGAAACTCTTACCAGCAATCCATCCCCGTCCATAGTGATTGGAATGGCGAAATCATTGAAAAACGAAAACCCAGACTTGTGTGTACGCTGCATTGATGTAGAAGAAGGATTGTCATCGACTGCTGTTGTTGACCAGGTGCTTTATGAGTTAGCAATTAGTAAGAGACAGAAAGGATTTCAGGTGGCATACAGGGGTGAACTTAGATATGAACCAAAACTAACCCACACAACAATCAACACATTAATTAAGGATCAACTACAATTACCTCAAAGTACAGATAGGTATCATCTGGTACTTCCAAAATCCAGGTTAATTCAGGATTTACAGTTTGACAGAGAGGAAAAGAAACACGTTGGCGATAATGAGGTTGAGGTAAAGGTCAGTTCATATGCACTGAACTTCAAGGACATTTTGGCCATTCTGAAACCCAGTGAAGAGTTTGAGCAAATCAACACGGTTGGCTTGGATTTTGCTGGAGTGGTTACGAGAACTGGTTCTTCAACAAGACTAAAGGTTGGAGATCCTGTATTTGGGACGAATAATTATGTGGAGGCACAACTGCCTAGTCACTTGGTACTGGAGTCCAGATCAGTACTAAAGATTCCTGATAAAATGACCTTCTGGGAAGCTGCCACTCTACCGGTAGTTTTTTCAACAGCATATCACTGTCTTGTAACTGTAGCAAATATGAAGAAAGAAGACACTGTGCTAATTCACACGGCATCCGGAGGTGTAGGTTTGGCTGCTATTCAATTAGCGCAACACATTGGTGCAAACATCGTGACAACTGCGGGGACTGTGAGAAAAAGAGCTTATCTCAAATCTCTTGGCATTCAGCATGTATTTCACTCTCGAGATCTTTCATACGAACAAGATATTCTCAGAGTGACCAACGGCAGAGGAGTAGACATTGTATTAAACTCCATTACTGGTCCAGGTTTCAAGGAAGCTACGTTAAATGCCTGTGCTACAAATGCAAGATTTGTAGAAATGAGCAAGTTATCCACGTGGACTCCAGAGGAGGTGTATACAATTCGACCAGATGTCAATTACAAAATAGTAGATCTGGGAGCCCTCCCCCTGAACGACTGGGCAGATTTGCTGGCAGTCATGCAGGATTACATGGAATTGGGCTTTTTGAAACCAATTCCCTATGTAAAATTTGACGCTCCGTATATTCGTCTTGCGTTTCAATATTTTCAAAAGGCACGACACATTGGAAAAGTTATATGCACCATGCCGGATGTGCATAAGGATGAGGGTCGCTTTACGCTGAGCATACCTTTATTCAATAGCAGTAGCACGTATCTGATAACTGGGGGGCTAGGAGGGATTGGATTTGAAGTGTGCAAGTGGATGCTGCAACACGGCGCAACAGATGTGTTGCTTGTTGGAAGAAATGAGCCTAAACCTAATATTGCTGAAGAAATTGAAAGGCTGAAAAAAGCTGGATTCAATGTTATGGCTACACTGGGAGATGTCGGGAATTATGAAAATTGCAACGCGATAATAAAACAGAAAATGGTAAAGCCTATTCGAGGTGTCATGCACTGTGCTGGGGTTCTTAGAGACAATCTATATTCCAAGCAGACATTGGACTCATTTGAGGCTACTTTCAATCCAAAGGTTTATGGTACTTGGAACCTTCATCATTTAACAAAGCATCTTCCATTAGAACACTTTGTGACATTTTCTTCTTTCACGGCACTACTTGGCACGCCTGCACAGTCCAATCACGCAGCAGCAAACTGCTTCGAGGATGCATTTATTCACTATCGTCACTCGGTGGGGCTAGTTGGAACAACAATAAATTGGGGTCAGTGGTCCCAGGTTGGATGTGCCACAGACGCCAATTTGCCCGGAGTAGTTCCTGTGAGTGCTAAGCGCATGTTTAAAGGATTGGAAATGGCGCTACGAACACAAAAGCGGCAAATTAGTTTTTGTGAGTTTGACAGCTTCACAAATTTGGGCACACTGTGTGCAACTGTAAAGGATTATTTTGATGACAAGATTTTCAGCCGTGCAGACGAGACTGGAAAAGACTTCAAAAGTACTCAGGATACTAACACGGAACAGTTCTGGACAGAGATGATCCAGCAAGCCAGCTTGGACGATAAATTGAATGTAGTTTCGGTTCATCTGAATCAAATCTTACGCGCTATCCTACGACTGAACTCCGAAGAGTCCTTGGATAACAACGCAAATATTGAGGAATTGGGTGTCGACTCACTGATGATGATCGAATTGAGAAATAGTATTCAAAGTCTCGTTGGACCTAGGGTGAACATAACTGCTGACCTGCTCGAAAACTATGCNGAAATAGTATTCAAAGTCTCGTTGGACCTAGGGTGAACATAACTGCTGACCTGCTCGAAAACTATGCTACTATTCATCTTATCGCTGCTGTGATACTGGACGAACTTGATAAAACAGAAGGGGAAAATGAGCAGTGTGCATGATAAGTCAGAAATGCTCTGGGTTTTCTATTCAGGAACCATAGTATGTACCTGAACATATTACTCAGACGTTAATATCTACGTCGTAACTGTAACCATTGCTTTAATCGTAAATGGTGCATATGTTGTGCATTGAATTGATAATAAAGACACAGTTAAAATTTGCATACAGGTTCTTAGTTTGTTGACTAATTTCTGTTGTGATTTTGAAGCAATGCGCATTCTGCAGCTTTCCATCTTTAGCCTAAATGTGCACCATCTCATAATAGTTCTAAAGAAAGTACATTTCATTGTGCTTAGGACTACAGAATTCATAAGAAATAAAGTTGATTTTATAGTAGGCATTTTACTTTCCGAAGGGACATATCTAATCAAAATAATTATTCTTGAGAAAGTGTTTGTCCAATTGATCATCAAAATTGGGGTACAAGTTCCAAAGAATCCGTAAAAGGTAGCCTATGAAGAATACAGCAAACCTTTGTACTATCCAGATTCTTCTGACTACTCCAAGGTATCGCTTTTCAGTTTCCCCAAAAAACTAATTTAGGACTCACAATTAGGCCAGTCCTACTATTTCTATGATAAACAGTTTACTACACTATGAATGCTAATTCTCAATTATTTTTCAAAATTTCTAAAACCATCTTGATTTTTTTGCACTGATTTGGCTTTGCTTAACTCCTTACATGTTTCCAGTGTTTCTCAGTCACTCTGGTTTCTATGAGAAAAAAAATATTACCTGGATACTGTCATGAATAATCAGCTTCGTTTTTGTATTTCCACTCGTAAATTAATTATCAGTTAAAATTTTCGTCATGTATTTACTTTTAACTCCGAAACGTTTTGTGCAGTATCCCAAAAACTCAAGCAAATGCATGACAAGTTACTGTCACCTATAATTAATACGCACAAACAGAATAGAGGATTCAGATCCACTGAGAGGTAATAACAGTAAATACTACGTTCAGTTGGAGTGAAAGGATAATGCTTAGTTTGATCAAATGGAAAAATAATATTGCTGCTTGGTGTGAAAAACCATGTAAACAGCTTCCATCATAGTTAATACACTGTGAGGTGACTATAATATTAAATTATGATGAAGGTAAATACGCACATAATCGTTTCATAGAAGCAGTTTAATAAAATAACACATACAGCAAACGTTATATGCTTTTGTCGCAAATACGTGTGAAAAACATGAACATGGAAATTACATATTATTATATGTACAAACACCTATTTACGTGGAAAAACACTTTTATAGGTATAAAATGTAAAGGACCAGTTAAATATTACGATAAAAAAGTCGAAATTACATACCTATTCGAAACTTTGGCAGCATATTATCTTAAGCCATACTTAATTAAAGAGACAATGCGATTATTTTTTAAATTGTTTTTTAAATGTTGATGAATCAACGCAGCTAAAGGAAGAAAATTTACCTGGAATAAAAAAAGCCGAAACTTTGCCTTAGTTATTTCTCTGATATGAGTAGAACATATGGCAGAACAATTGTTAGAGTAAAATGTTTAAGCTAACGACTAACATGCACCTGTTTTAGAGTAAATGTTTGATAAATAGCGGGGCATTTCATTCTGATTTTGACAAACCGTACCTTCTGATAATTTGAATTATTTTATTTAAATGAAACTGGCAAAGAAGCTAGAAAACTGTTTTGCTTCCGCTACTTTTCTATTACGGTTGATCGGCTTATTTATATTAACTGACTGATAAAAAGCTTCTAAAAATTCAATGTTAAAGGAAACCGACCACTGCACTGTCACAAATATATTTGATTTGCAAAAAAAATATTCCATTGAATACAATACAGTTTTACTATCGTAGGAGCTTATATTAAAAATTCTTAGTACCTAATAACTCACTGAAATCTGGTTACTGTTCAAAAATGCCTACTCAACAGACTTCTGTGTCATGGTGGAATTTTTTAGTTTTAGGGAGGAACATAACGATCCGATCCACGTGATTTCAGTAGTATGATGATCAGAATTTTTAATATAGGTACCGCGTGCTAAAATTTTAAGTCAAAACAAAGGTAATGAACCCTTAATTTATAACTGTCAGTAACTAGCTGTCTCTATTTTTGGTTTGAAACTTATTAAACTTTTATCTGCTGTCAATCAATGTTAAGGCGGAAACAAAAAGAAACTACCTTTGACTTCGAACCCAAAAGTAAACAAGAAAACAAGTCTGCAATAATTTGGGAGTATTTTCATACTAAAAATCTTCGACTTTCCTTGAAAGGTAAAATTAAAAAGTTTGAACGCATAAGTATAATGTGCCCTTAAAAAGATAATTTGATGATATTACACCCATAAAATGGTATATAGGTATTTAATATAGAAAATTATGGAGTTTCATATCTCACCTTATCACACATAATGTAGGTAAATATTAGCTTAAAAATTTTCACGATTTAAAATTAACCTTGCCAGAAAAATTGAACATCGACCAAACAAGAATTTTACTTTGTTCAGTTTCTTTCTCCAACCAAATTCAGTTGGTCCGTCGTCGCCTTTCTACCATATCACCTTAAGTAGAAGCTCAAAATCAGAAAAAAAATTTAAAATGCTTTCGAAACAAATGTTCCGAAATTTTTTCTTCTACTTTACCATCTCTCATACCCTCGGCTATTGGCTTTTCAAATGGAACAAAAAACTTGAATATTTTACCACCCTAGATAAAACTAGCTGGCAATACAAACTGTGGCTATTTAACAACGTAGTATTGCTGCTGAAAAATATTTTTCTTCTGGCACAAATTTACATACTGGGATGTGTACGCAAAGACATGTCAAAGTTGGTTTTTGAAAATCTTTTCTTGATTACCTACTTAGCTGCCACCAACACCAACTACTTGTTCTGGAGACGCTCAAAGGAATTTCCAGCGTTGTTCCGAAGATGTGTCGTCTTTAGTAGAGCTTCTAAAGGTTTGTTTTTTATATTAATTTTTAAGCAGTTTAGTTTTTATGACTTTATTTTAAAATTTCAGTTATATTTCTACCACCCACCGCATCTCACTATCCAATCGAAGGACCGGACAAAAACAACGGAAACTTTAATATTGAAGTCGTTTTAATCTGCATTTTCACTCTGTGCACCTTTCTCCTGAGCATGATGTCACCCACCAGTGAGCCTTTCATAGGAAACTGGCTATTTTCCAAATCAGCCAGCATACCCATTTATACTCGGCTTAGCCTGGCCATTTTTGAAGCTCACATGATGGCGTTCTCCTGGACAACTAATAGCTTTATTGTTGTGTTTCTAGTAAATTTTGCTGCACTTTTCCAGTTTTGGTGCAAACAAATTCGCGTTTCTCCTGGAGTTGATATTTCCAACCAGGAAGCTGGCCAAAGCAACGACTTTGTCATTACACGAGCAACCTATCGACAACTTCAACTGTTGGGAGAACACTTTAACGAATGCTTTGCAGGTCAAGTGGGAAATGTGTTTGTATTGGCTTTTATAAACCAGGTTAGCGTCAACTACGGAACTCTCAAGCTGTACGGAGAGCTTCCGCTAATCACCTGGATCTGTTGTCCGTATCTGACCGTGGCGGGAGCGAATGTAGTTTTGGCAATGCATGACTCCCTAGCAACGCATTTTGAAAGCTCTAAAGGTACAATTGAGAGTTGGAAGCGTGTTGGCGGATTTAAGCAGAGTCGACCTGCTAACAGCAAAAGGGAAGTTAGGATTATAAGAGCGGTTGTAAAATCCAGTCGTCCAATGAAAGGCAAGTATGGATCACTTAAAGTTGTTGAGAAGGACAATGGTATTGAATGGGTGGACTCCATGATTGATTCAACTGTTACTTTGCTTCTTTGGCAATAATAATTATAAGTAGAATCACGCTTACCTGCACACCTAAAAATATTTAAGGTTGCTCATTGTCAAAAGTTTTATTGCTTTAGGGAAGCGAATGGAATAGCTTGTGTGCATGAAGTTGTGGAACTCTTTATTGTACAAGCAAATTGTATTACAATCATAGTAATAATTAATGTTATAGGTTAAATCTGAAAACTAGTGCTTAGTTACAAATAAGCTGAAATAAAACTATTGCTGATTTTGACAACTCTGATAATTCATCTTGTAAATATTCCAATTTATAATTTTAAGCTTTTACCCACTTCACTTCAGATCTCAATTCAATTGGTGCCAAAGCAGCACGCTCGCGTCGGACAATGTACGAAGTAACAAAGACGAGAATGGTATACCCAACTGTAAAGACCTGTAAAGGAATCAGAAAAAAATGTTTAGGAGGCTTTTTTTAGAATTGTAAGATTTATATTTATTATAGCGTGCTTCAAAAAACTAATTTCCAATATGCCACTTACCCATCCCAGCACCCAAAATATAAAATGATAAATAATTAGAATCAGTTTAGATGTACACTTTCGCAAGTACCAGGGTGACTCAGCTTTAGTGTCGGATTCGTGAATGGAGCAAATTACACGGGAATATGTAACGTAGTAGACAATTATAAACACGTCTGCCACAACCAAAAGAAGTCCAGTCAACAAATGTCCGAAAATGTCCTGAAAATAGAAAAAAATATGAACTTAATCTATACACATTAACTTTTTCTATTGAGAAACAAGATAGCCAACGATTTATACCAAATGCCGGAAATACACTGATTTTGTAGTCGATCTAAATATCAGTGATGTCAGCAAAATGCTAATTGAAAACAGCCAAGACAAAATAATAATTGTCATTCCCATTTCTCCAGCCCATACTTGACCACAAGGTCTAACATGAAAATCACAAACAACTGCGGCTGGAACGCTCATTAACTTTTGTTTGTCATGGCCAGCTCCAATCAAGGCAACAGATACAAGTCCAATAATCTGGAAAGAAAAAATAAAAAGTTTAGAGGAAATTGCCATTCAGCGTAAGAATTTTTAAGGAAAATCAGAAAATGATGCGTTTTTACTGCATTGCCAAGTTTGAAAATTCCTGGTTTTGTTAAAATGTACTGAAAATTTAAAAACATTTTAAGTTGAAAGTGTCTCTCAGTATTTTCTCAGTCACAGCAGCTTACATATATATTCACTAAAATATTTTTATGGTTGTGTGTAGTAAATTCCAAAACCAAAGTGTGCTGACGTGTTACAAACTGCTACCGTGTGTGTAAATAGTATGTATATTTACACATCTTGACAAACTTTTCAAACCTACATATTTGGAGCAACCCTATATTTTGTAGTCCTTATAATTGTATTGTTACGGTGAGTGACATCTCCAGGTGAAGTGAAAAACGTAATTCATATTTGTAGCAATGCGAAATGCTTAACCGAAATAAGAAAATCATTTACAGTGAACAAGTTTGTGTTTTTTTGTAAACACTTTTCTTGACACAATTTACAAAGAGTGCTCTACAAAACGACTAGAAATAATTAAATAGTTGTGAAGTATCATTTTGAAAATAAAAAACAATATTAGGCAGAACAAATGTTTTAATCTCACTTTTGAATAACTTGAATTAAGAAAAAGAAACTTTAATTATTTTCAGCCTTTTACACAAATGTTAAGCAAATACACAAATATAAGTAACATTGCAATAATTATGTTTTTATGTCATCGGTTTCGTAACTTTTTATTGATCTAATTACTAACATCAAATTGAAGATCGTAATATATATTAAATTTTAACTCAACATAACGTGCCAATGCTATAGAAAATGCTGAATTTGTACATAGATTACATAATATTTCATCCAGAAATTATAATTGAATAAATGTTTAATTCGAGTCCAAAAGCTAGTGTCCGGATGTGTTGAAATAACCCGAATAAAATTATAGCGCCTTTCAATGCAAGAATGTTAATTTTAAAATATTTGTACTTCGTCGGGGGTGACTGCTCTTTCCGGTTCCAAAACGGCTCCTTGGCGTTTGACAACATACCAGGTGACATTAAAAAAGAAGACAAGCACAACAGAAAATATCTGCAAGAAATAAAACCACCATCGTCGGCAATAAAAAATGTAATAATATGAAATAATTTTTTAAGATGATATGACAGCATGCATTTGTTTTTTTTACCTGTCCCAACACCCAAAGCACAAAGAATTTGACTACAAAAAGGTGATGAGCCGGACAAGTCACAGTATCATTTACATGCAAAGGATATATTTCGTAGGTTACGTATAAGTGACAAGTTAGTCGTCCCACAGTAACGAGGTAAATTATTATAAAAATATTGGCCACTATTAAAACAATACCGAAAACCAGGTGACCATAAATATCCTGCAAAAAATTATAAGCGTTAATAATTAATTTTGGGAATATTTAAACCATGTCTCTTGTTTTAAAATGAAAACAATATAGGCTTACCAGCCATCTAAAAATCACCACTGTGCTACTCCATTGTGTAAAAGTAGACAAAAGCAAAATTCCAACAGAGTATAGCCACGCAATAATAACTAAAGACATTCCCAGCTCCCCCGCCCAAATATGACCACACGGTCGAAATTCATCAAAGCAGTAAACCGACGGTAAGCTAGCACTGCCATGCTTATGATGTCCTGCACCTATTAAAGCCACTGACACAAGGCCAACGGTCTGTAAAGCAAAATATAAAATTTTAATGTGAATTGTTAATAAAGAGGAACGTAAACCAGAATTTTTATTTATAAAATATGTTGTGCGTACCACGTTGACACATTTAAAGATTCCAGCTTTTGTTTTAATATAATTAGTATTTAACAACATGTTTGAAACTTGAATACGAACGACTACTCGGTATTTTGCAAAAAAAATATTGTAAAAATGTTTTGTAACTGTCTACAGTCAATACACGAGTATGAAAATTGTACGGAAACTACTGACTGATGGTAAGTACATTTTTTCTCGTTAGCATCTTAAAAATGACAAGTACGCCTACAAGTAATGTATGTAGCTATGGAGTGTTATTGTTCAGAGGTGGAAAAAAGCTTTGCTCAATAATAATACCAAGCAGCTCACAAGCACTTAAGTTGTAGAATATATACAAGTGCATATCAAATATTCATTTCTCAAGTAAGCACATTCTTAATAGTATTGTGATAAAAAAAAATACGCAATACGTTAGAATAGTGCAACCAAAATGGGGCAAACCGAAATCAAGCATT
>JAHZMT010002614.1:0-12317 GCA_027743785.1 Sinhomidia bicolor
GTAAAACGAGCATCCTTTATTTGAATGTCAGCGTCTGTCCGTCTAACAACACGATATCTTTGACACTATAAAAGTCATTCCAAATTTGTTTTCGACAATCAATTCATATTGTAAGCTGCAATTTTAAACTTCATGGTTTTTGAATAGTTAGAATCTTTATCGGTTTTTTTATTAACAGACAAAAGCATGGAGGTATAAACTAATTCCGTCCTGTCCGTCTGTTCCGTCTTAATTAACCAAACCATTTGTAGCGGAGTCTGAATACAATATTTCAGGCATGAATAATTCATGCATCCTGCGATAGGTAAAGTTTTAGAAATAGTTCAGTCCATCTTCGAGGTAGACGTGGTGGTAAAATTCAATTTTCTCATGTAATAATCATTTCTTAGAATCAAACACTGGATATTATATAAAATATTTTTAACTAATACCTATGTTATTACACCGACACTTGTTGGGACGAATTGGGATGGTATACGTAAATTGAACGTTTAGATGTTTGGAAGTAGCTCAAAATGCTTTCGCTACTTTTAACATCTTTCAAAGTCTTGTTTACTTACAGAGTTTAGTTAGCGTACATTTATGCGCTTAATTATATGAAGCAACAAGTAATGACACCAGCATACACAAGTATAATTTTATGATAAGGAAAGATTAACAAAAATGCAGAACAGTTAAATAAACGGATATCATCACCAGCGGTTTAACTTCGAAAAATACTCATTTAACACCATGCTACATCCCTCAAATCTATTAGCACAACCTAAGGTTACACTTTACGACCAGACGCATCTTAAGCTCAGTCAAAAATCAAAACAGATTTTTGCTATTATACTAGTGATACAACAAAGAGGAATTCAACTGAGCTCTACAAAATGTATGAAATGCTACTACTGCGACTACTAGTACGTAATCTACTTACATATACTACCTATCACATAATAACATACCGTTCTCAGTTTTGTAGATCATGCGTACCTAATGGAAGATGATGGTTGTGATGGTGGATATGGTTAACGTACCTTCATTGAATTGTGTTCCATAATTCATAGGGCAATAATTACCAAAGCCAAGGTGAGTCGTAAGTTACCGTGTGGGGCAAGAGATGCCTGTCATTATCATATATGAAGTACAAAGTACATTATTATGCAGTGAGAGTCCGTTTCTTCAAGTTAACTAATTACGCAAACTAATAATTTCCAAAGCGTCATTTTCACTTGAACTCTGCACCAAAACCTATGTCGCTGCACAAACAGTTAGGTGTGGTCGGCTATTAGCACCCGATTTTTTAAAAAAAATATAGAGCATTATTTTTGGAAAAATTCTTTTACCTATAGCGGGTGCATTCATGTAGGAAAGTTTTTGACTTTCTTACTCAAAAATACGTTACAAAGCTGTTTTAAATAATGAAAACAGAATTGCTCAACAGCTGCAGTTCGGCTAGTTTAGCCGCACTTGCCAGATCCGATTCATCCCTATCGCTAAGTCAATTTGACTACGACAATCACCCGGGTGGCCCAGTGGCACAATTTACAACCGGGGATGAGACGCCATCAAAATGCCAAAAGGTTGGAAGTT
The DNA here is from genome assembly GCA_027743785.1 of Sinhomidia bicolor. NCBI lineage: Eukaryota > Metazoa > Arthropoda > Collembola > Entomobryomorpha > Entomobryidae > Sinhomidia > Sinhomidia bicolor. The sequence goes on from JAHZMT010002614.1 coordinate 1,579, forward strand.
CTATGAAAGATTGGTGGGCAAAGACTTGCCGCCGAAAAACGGTATAACATTTTGTGCAAAACCCCTAATTTCTGACAACATTCTCTGTGTGATCTTGCAATTCATTAAAATAAAATATTTAATAGCTTGAGAAAAGATTTCCGGTCTTGCGATGGTTGCCCCAATATAATACTGAGATGCTAGTAGCGGACATAATAGCAGGTAAAATAGCAAATTAGTAAATTAGAATTCGATTTTGATAGGGTTCACGGTTGGTTTAACTATACTACCACAGGTTAGTTACATGAAATATACCTTCGTTTGTGATGATGCTTATGAAAAAAGATTAACGCTTTTATGATTGACAGAAAAAAATATACCCGTTTTATTTTGTAGGGATTGGCTTACGCAACCGTTGGTGGACTTCCTCCTCAAGTAAATAGTTGACATGTATTTAAATTTTAGTTTAAAAATCATTACGGTTCTAACGTTTGTTTTTCGCAACAATTTAGTACGGACTCTACAGTGGATTTGTTGGTTGTTTTGTGTATATTCTTTTGGGAGGAACCCGTGAAGTTACAATAGGTCCAACAGGTTAGGTGTACATCATATATACATATTTCAAATATAATGTTTTATTCATCATCTATAAAAACATTTTCTTCATTCTTTTAGCTGTAATGGCAATCATCACGTTTACTTATACTCATGGTAAGTTATTGTTACAAATTCACAACACAATCAAGAGGTTAATTTTGCCTAAAAATGTTTTACAAAAAATGTGTTACTTTTTCATGTAGGCAAACCACCGGCTTACGCAGTCATACTGTGTTTCTTAACGGGCATTGTGACTTTACTGATGGGAATATTTCAACTGGGTTTCATTGTGAATTTTATCAGTGCACCTGTAAATTCAGGTTTCACTAGTGCAGCAGCAATTACAATTTGTGCAACACAAATTAAAGCCCTTTTCGGATTGAAGTTTGCCGCAGAAGGATTCATGCCCACTGTAAAGGGTGCTTTTGCCCACATCAGCGAGATAAAACTTTGGGATAGTGTTCTTTCTCTGATTTGCATAGTATCGCTACTAATCTTAATGGTATGTAGTAGGATCAGTACAAAAACGTTTCACGACATTATTTCATGTATAAAGTATGCACTTGCACCATCAATTATCCATTCCCATTTGGTTTCACCAACAGAAACTTCAATTGATCTTTTCATTCTTGATAAAACGATACCCATGTCTCAACAAGCCCATTTGGTTTATCAGCACTGCTCGTAATGCCATTGTTGTCATTGCATGTACTGCTGTGGCAGCCGGAATTGGTACAACTCAGCCTTTCACCATTGTTGGCAAAATTGTTCCGGGGCTACCAAGTTTCGGGATTCCTCCATTTACCATTGTTGATCCGGCGACAAACGCGACACACAGCTTTACAAACATTCTTGAAGAGGAAGCAAGTGCAGTTATTGTTATGCCTTTGTTGGCCATTATGGAACACATTACGATAGCAAAAGCTTTCGCAGGAGAAAACAAAATTGATGCCAGTCAAGAGATGCTTTCTATTGGGCTGAGCAATATCATTGGATCCTTCTTCAGGTTTTGCACCTTATTTACTCATGAAGTCTCAAAGTTTGTCTTTTCAATTAATTTACTGACAGTATTTAATTACATTACCAGCTCAATGCCTATAACTGGAAGTTTCTCGAGAACCACTGTCAATGCTATGAGTGGCGCCAAGAGTCCATTGGGAGGTCTTATTACTGGCACAATTGTTATCCTTGCCTTGAGGTTCCTCACTCCCTATTTTTTCTATATTCCCAAAGCAAGTCTTGCTGCTGTCATTGTTTGCGCTGGTAAAAGACATGTAAAGCCTACCTATGCATCTCTCAATGCCCCAATAACAACGTTTACAAAGCATTATAAAACTTTCTATTTGCAGTTATTTTTACTGTTGACTTGGACATTATTAAGCCAATGTGGAGGAGTAAAAGTAGGTTTTGTATACACTTGCATTTAACTAAACGTTTGTAGTGTTCCAGCATGTTTACGATACAGAATATATGATCTATAGTTTACTTAATATGTGTGTGTGCTTTTAATGGAATTACACAGAGATGGACTTTATTCCATGGAGTCTGACATTTCTTATAAGCTTATTTGTGGGTTTGGAATTTGGTATGCTGACGGGATTCCTAATTAGCGTCATATACTTACTGTACTACGCTGCTCGGCCTGGGGTTAAAGTAAAGAAAGGAATTGTAAGTCAATATTTAACTAGCAATTATAGAATTAGAGGTATTTCGGTAGGGAGTCACTTGTTGTACTTTTTAATTAACAGACTACATCTGGAAAAGAGTTCCTTCTGGTTGAAATGGTACGATAGTGATAACATGAAACTCTGTCTGGGCATTTTTTTGTGTGTAAAAAGAACAATTGAAGGCTCACGTACAAAATTTACTTTTAAAAATATTAGGATCGCAGCCTAACATTCCCTTCAGTTGAATACATTCGCTATGTCATTTCCAAAGCGAGTCAAGTCTGGGGTCAAAACAAGTTGCCGGTGGTTGTAAACTGTATTCACATTCAATTTGCTGACTACACTGCTGCCACGTGCATTAAGGAAGTGATAAATTTGTTTAAGAAACGAGATCAAAGTATAATCCTATGGCAAGTTAAGCCAAGTATTGTTCGAGTTCTTAATGGAGTTCTAAACGAGCCTGGAGCCGAGGAACATTTTAACTTTTGCAGATCTGAAGAAGAAGTTGAAAATATTATTGGTAATTGCTTCATATTTAGCACGATTTTAAATCCTATTCCTGTCTTTGTACTTTAATCATTTACCAAGTTTTATCAGATAAATTGATTTATGTGCAGACGGACGCGTTTCAGAGAAAAAGTTGGAAGCAATGCAAATAATGAACTCAGACTCGGGGGTTGATGTGCACACACCTCATCCCACACATCGAGAGAAGTACAGTACCATTCCACTTAATTAATTTGTGTATGTGCAAGTTTCTTTTATTGCTAAAAATTTATATATTGTACCCTTAACTAATGTATGTGTCATATTATTACTATTAAATAACAGTGTATTTATCGAATTAAAATGTTTTGTATGACTGTCCTTTTCTCAAAATTGTATTAAACGTGTATGCAACCGTTCACATGCGAGTAAATTATTGCTACTCAATCTGGATTGGATATCATCTTTGTTGAGCATTTCATGCAATAATATAGTGAATAGGGACTTTATATAAGTAATATAATACGACTTTAAATATTAAAATTGTTTTACTTTTAGCAGTAATCATTTATTCACAAGAAATCATCTCAATCATTCTTCCATTTGAAAGCTTTTGTGTCTGTTGTGTGTGTTACATGCAAGTAACACTTTGACTTATACATGATAACTTACTTAAATTCGCATGTAGAGAAAATTAATGTAAAAATCAAAATTACATAGGTGAATTTTATACATAAACACAAACTGTTAACAGTGTAATTCCTTACTATTGCAAAATCAGATCATGGTGTATTTGCTGTCATGTATCATTTTATCCAACGAGCAATTGAAACATATCAGTCAAGTATACTTAAAACTCATATCATTGCATTGTTCAACGAAGTAGTAAAGTAAACGTTTATTCCAGCTTGCCCCAGAAACACACTCCTGCCATCCGACACTCCGGATTTTTCCGACATTCTAGGTGCCCAGAGCATACCTTTCATTTCTTACCTATTCTCAAACTCGAATACCAACTCTTGTCCTTTGGAAGCATTGGAATATTTTGCTTCAAAATGAATTACATTGTAAAGGTACATTATTTACATGTATTTACACGAATGTTTCAAATGCTACCAAAGTTAATTTCATCAAAGCACCTAATAAAGATTCATTGTCAGCAAAGATTTGCATCAACAACATTTGAAACGGTTAGTTATGTATGCACACACGAATGTTTCAAATGCTACCAAAGTTAATTTCATCAAAGCACCTAATAAAGATTCATTGTCAGCAAAGATTTGCATCAACAACATTTGAAACGGTTAGTTATGTATGTACAAATTTTAAAAAACAAATCACAAACCTCAGATAATTCATAATAGCTGTGCAGGATAAGAAGAGACATTTTGAGATAAATATTTGCGTACGAATAAATCATTACTTATGATGTACGGTAATCAATACTATTTGCTATAAATATATTTTGTTAAAGAATTTTAGCCTTCATATTGCAATGCTTGCCCCATAAAACAATATTTGCACTCGTTAATTTAAAGATGTAAGATGCTACTTATTTCTTAATAGTTTTTCACATAAAAGCAAAATAGCGGTCAGCGCATAATGCGTAATTAATGCAATTGTAATAATGATAATAATAATAATAATAATCTACCTTGCATAACTTTTCACTTAGTTTCAAATGCATGTCACCTTAATCACTATATTCTTAATGAGTCTGCCAGGCTTTTGACTATTCTCTACTCCATATCAGAAACGGTATGACGAATGATGATGATTTTTATAGCTTTTAATATATCGCCTTCACTACTACGACCTGCATTTTCATTAACAGCGCTCACCGTTCATGAAGACGCAGTAAAGGCAATTTAGTAGTAGCCAGTATTTTAGTTAGTCTATAAATTATGCTATTTCTAGTTTTCCTCAAAAGCATACATGCACGTATTTAAAACTGACACTTTCAATAAACAAACTTGCTACACAAACTATAGGAAAAAATATTAAACAATAATAGTAATGCCAAATAAATTTCATGACAATCAAACTTTGAGAAGCAAAGACTCACGACATAAATTATACAGAAGAAGATACAATATTAACACATAAAATCATAGATAAAATCCATCAACTTGAATCCATAAAGTTTATCCTCATTCTTCGACTTTTACATCAGAATAAAAACTACACCAGAGAGAGAGAGAGGGAGATGGGAAGAAAAGAACAAGTTCAACATGTCAGTTCGATTTCATACATGAATGCATGCTTTTGTCGCATTATATTTAAGACACTTTCTTGCAATGCCATCGAGGCACATCTTTTACTGCAAAATAAAAAGGCAGCCTGAGGCATAAAGTTAGTTCAATCGTTAATTTTTGTTTTGCGTGATGATTTCCTTTCTATGTCGACAATGGACACATAGGAATTCATTTCTAACGCTAATCTGGCTATTTTTTTAGAGTATGTATCATCCTCATCCTATTTTTTTCCTTCCATTCCACAGCCACTTGTTCCTTAAGGCAGATGCTCTCTGTTAAGCTCTTATTTTTATGTATTTCAAATTTCCAATGCATAGTTCCATCTACACACCCAAAAAAATGAGTAAAAAAAAGTAAAAGGATAACCCAAATTACTTTTTATGATGCACACAATTCTTAACAAAGTAAATGAATGCAAATAATAATGATCAATCATAACAAAATAATTTTTTTGGTGATTATATACCTTTTACAAAAAGTAATAGGTGTCGGCTATGTGGAAAGCACCTTTACTCCAATGAAAAGATAAAAGCGATTAATTACATACCTACTATTTTCTATTTGCGTATGTAGTTTGCTAATAATACAAACTACCTATATTGTTATCCTAATATCTTCAGGCAAAAACATTGATGTACTTATTTATTTATGTACTTTTAAATGTCGTTACCTGATAAAATTGTATACTTGTGTTGTTCAAGAGATTTGATTACATGACTCTAGAAATATTGAGTCTGTTTTCTGAGTTGCAATGTTTACTTGAACGTTGTAGTAGTACTTTTTTACTTTTTTTGTTTCAGAGTAATATACGATTTATTATTTAATATGTACATTTTCAAACGGCAGTGCTCAGTTGACTAAAAGAACATTTAATTCAATCTAGTGAAGACTGAATTAGTGGTGGATTTACCCATTTCACTTCTACATTTTTGGAAGAGGAGTAGAAAGATCTCGTCGGTATCCACCAGGAGACGGATCCCGCATTTGGGGACTAGTTGCCATTAAAGATGACTGTGAAGCACTTTTATGGAGGTCTAGTGTTGTGTCTAATCTCCTGGTTTCAGAGTCCATTGTTCCTGGACTAGGATCCATCGACACGTTTCTTAACGAGTCTCCTAAAGTTTGACGAAGAGAACGAATTTCTTGACCTGTTCGGAAACTGCGGGAAAGAAAAGCTTGTCGACGACGAATTTCCTCGGCAAGTTGCTCCTTCAAGTGTGTAACCTGCTGCTCAAGGCGATGAATTTGTTGTCTGTAATTGGATTCACGCGCTTCCAAAAGTCGTTCTGCTTGCAGTTTAGCAGCTCGTGCTCTTTCCAATTCAAAATCGCGTTCCTGATTGTGGAAAGAATGAACGAATGCGCTTTTTCAATGCACGAAAATCTATACTATTATTACCTAACCTAACTATTGTTACACACACCAATGCGTACGTACCTGTTTCACTTGAGTAGTTACTTCGGCAATGTGTTTTGTGTGTCTTCTCTCCAAATCTCGAATTTCTGCCTCCATTTTATTTATCTTTCGTCGAAGATCAGAGTTCTCCTCTTCCAAGCAAGTGATAGTGTTGTCGCGCATTTGAGGCAGAGGAGATCTTCCAGCAACGCTCTTGAGGGAAACGGAATCTTTCAGTCGCTCAAGTTCTCTGTTCTCTCGCTCAAGATCTCTTACCTTATCCAAAAGAGAGTCGACTCGTCGCTGCATCTCTAACTTTTCTCCTAAAAGTTGTCGCAAGTCCTCTTTTCCTGATTCAGCCAACTGAACAAGTAAGTATTACAGTCGTTTTAATATCAGTTTGTAGTTTGTACAATTATCTTGAAACATTACAAATTGTATAGATAGCGGGTGTTATCTTTACTCACCGACATTTTTAGTTGCTTATCAATCGCAGCACGAGTCATATCCTCAGCCTCAATGCGTAATTTCTGATTTTTCTCTGACAAATTTTGTACTTGACGTTTGAAATCTTGAAGCGTTACCGTAACCGCTTCCCATTTTTCGCTCAAATTGTTCTTTTCTTGTTCCAATGTAGCTTTTTCTCGTTGGAGGCTTCTCATTTTTTCATTCAGCTGATTAATTTGCGATAAACCTTCATTAGCGTTTCGAGATATTCCACCGAATTTGTCTTTCCAATCTTGTTCCGCTTGAGCAGCTTTCTCGAGGGCAATGTTAAGTTGTTCGACTGTCATAGTTAATGATGCGCATCGCTCTTCCAAATCTCCATTGTTTCTCTGCATTCCGTTGCATTTATCATCAAGTGCAGAGATATGGCCTTCCTTCTGCTGCAGAACTAACGCCATTCTATTCAGATCTCCTTCAAGAGCCCTCATGTTCACCTCAGCTTTAGAGAGTTTTGAATCACTTATTGCCTTAAGTTCTTCCAATTTTTGACGGCTGCGCTCAAGATCTTCAGCTAAGGAGTCCTTATCTGATTTAGAAGAACGAATGGTGTCCTCCCTGGATTTTACTAAATCTTCCAATTCCCTAACCTTCTCCAACAGCCGCGAAACTTCTCCGTTCTTTAAGGAAAGATCCTTCTCCAGATTCATGATTGCCATCTCCTTTGACTTGTTGTCGGTTCTATTGGATTGCAAATTTCTACTCAGTGTCATAAGTTGATCTTCCAGTTGACCTTTGCCCATTTCTGCTGACGCCAATGAATCCTTTACTGAAGATAGCTGCTGTGCCAAAGAATCCCGGTCTTGTTGCATTGATGCCATTTGCGTTTGTAGTGTTGCCATTACGCGTCTAGCTGCATCTGGATTATCCATTGACCCGACTGTAATTATTCCCAGACGCTTCATACCGGATGATATTTGTGCAAGCTTTGCTTCAGCTTCCTTCTTTTGTCTTTCCAACTCCAACTTATCATCACCTAGATTTTTCAGGCGGTTCTCAGCATTGTTCAGCTTATTCTGTGATTAAAAGAAAGGCTGTAAATTATCTCAGAACTTTAATGAAATATGATGATGTTATTTTTGCAAAATCTTTTCTAAACTTACAGTGAGTTGTTCCACTTGTTGTTGAATTGATGTCAAGCATAGACCAAGATTATGCTTTTCTTCGATTAGCTTCTTTTCTCTCAGTTTACTTTCCTCAGCAAACGACACCATGTGGTTATCTCGCGCAGCAGCTCGCTCTTCAGCTTCCGCAAGCTTGACGTTTAGACGCTCTTCCTCTGCCTTTGTAACAGTTAGCTGACTTTCCGTGTCTTCAAGAAGCTTTTTAGCAGTTCTCCATTGTGCTTCCGCATCATCTCGACGCTCAGCCTCTGCATCCAACTTTAGTTTCAGCTCGGACACCTCAGATTCAAGTTTTGCAATCGCAGACTTGTGATGAGAAAGTTGATCCATGAGTTCATCTGTTTGCCGTCCACCTTCGAGCTTGTCTCTTTCTGAAGACTCTAATTTTACAGATAACGTTTGCACCTCTCCTTCCAATTCAGCTTTCACTCGCTCCATATTTTTCAGCGCTACGGTCATCTTATGCAAATCTTTTTTCAGACCGTTCAGATCAGTTTCTCTTCTATTTAGCTCATCCTTCAAATTTTCCATCAATGAATTGCTTTTTTCTTTTTCCAAAGCCATTTCTCCAAGGGTGCGACGAAAATCTGAAATTTCTTTTTTGTTGATGTCTCCAGTGTCTTGAGACTCCTTTAGACGTCTGTTAACTTCTGCCAGGTCTCTCTTTAGCTCCGATTCACGCTCCTCTGCGGCTCGTAGTTTATTTCTTAGATCCTCAACTGCCATTAGGGCATTTTCACGCTCCCTTTCGATCTCTGATAAGCGCAGTTCAACTTGCTTTAAAGTGTCCGTTGCATCTTGCTTTGTATTTTCGAGCTCACTTTTGATTTTTATTAGCTCAGAGCGAAGAGATGCGGACGTATTCTTTTCGTGATTGCACTTTTGCTCGCATTCTCGTTTCAGCCGATCTGCCAATTTCGAACAAATCCATTCAAATGATATTATGCATATGGAAATTTATTTCTTATTTTAAATCCAAGTATATTGTACCTTTGTCATTCTTTGTATCTTCCAATTCTCTTTCGATAAGACGTATCTTATCCGTCAACCCCTGTTGATCTTGCTGAGCTAGCAGTAATCCCTGTTGCTTATCGTTTTCTGCCCGCAATAACGCCTCTTCATACTGAATCCTGAAACTATCAATTTGCTGGCGCAGAGTGTTGATCTCGTTGTTCAATTTAAGGCACTCATTTCTCTTGTCATTTTCCAGGTCATTCCGCAAAGATTTAAGCTTATCCTCACATTCCGTTTTCAGTTTCTCTTCCCCAGACTCGCTTGATGACTTCAGAGTCGTTATTTCCTTTGTATATTTTTGCTCAAGTGCAGCTTTCTCCTGTTCAGCCATTTCTTTTAATGCCCTCATTTCATTGTCCGCTCTTTAAAAAAACGCCAACAATGAAAACAAAAAGTTTACCGTATACGTTCTTTGTGTATTAACTGATTTTATTTATAGAATAATTGTACTTACCGAACCAATTTTTCTTTCAATAGTCCCACTTCACCCGTTAATCTATTTTTTGTTTCAGACAAATGTTTTTCGGTGGCTTCTATCTTTCGATCCCTCTCCAGTAGAGTGACCTTGAGTGTCTCCTCCAATTCTTCCAAAGAAACCTTTTCTTCTTTAATTTTCTCAATTGTTTCAGTCAGGCTTTTAATGAAAGTGTCCTTTGATTCAATCAGATGTATCGCTTCCATGTGCAGTTTCTCTGTATTCTTCAGATCAGCTTTTGTTCTCTCCAAAGCCTGGTAGGTTTCTTCCAGTTCTCGTCTACCCATTAAAAAGATTCATTTAATAGAAACAATTGTGCCATTTCAAGTAAATTGCCTGCTAATGATGTGTACATTAGAAAAGTTACCTCGTCTGACCAAGTTCTTCATTCAATGCCTCGACTCTCTCCGTTAGTAGATTCATCTCTCTTAAAAATTCTTCTCTCTGGGAGTCTAATTGACTTTCCAATACTGACCTTCTATTCTCTGCACTGTCTCCTCTCGCAGTTTCCTTTTCCAATCTTGTCTCCAAATCAGTCTTGAATCTTTCGAGATCAAGCATTTCCCGTCGAAGGCTAGCCAAGTCATTTCGAGCATCTACAAGGTCGGATTCCAATTGACCCTTTGTTTCCTCCAGATTTCGAGCTTTCTCTTGCCATTTCTTTTTCTCCTTGTCGCTGCTCTCTGACTTATCTGTGGATGAACGTAGCTTTTCGTTGAGTATTTCAGCATCCATCTTCCATTTTTTCAGTGCGTCTTCACTTCGTTCCAATTGGAATACCAAGTCCTCATATTTGGAGGTTAGCTCAGAAATAGACGACTTGAGAGCTTTGTTCTCTGCGACATTTCTTTCTTTTTCTTCAGATGTTGATGAAAGTTGTTCACGAATTTTCATGCTCATTTCCTGCTCAATCTTCAATTGACTGGATAACCGGGTATGGTCTGCTTTAATTCTGTCAAGTTCAACGTTCAGTGAATCCACATCCTCACGTGATGTTTCTAGCGATTTCTCACACTGTTTCCAATAATCATATCCATTAACAAGTAGTATTTTCTTTGTGAAGACGCATGAAATACTATTTTACGCATGCGCTACTAACCTTTTGAAGATTTGTGGTAAGTGAACCCTTTACTTTTAGGGTACCTTCTAACTCTGAAGCCAGTGATCGCCTTTGTTGTTCCAAAATATTTTTCTCATTTTTCAGATTATCCAATGTTCTCTGGGCGGTATCTCTTTCAATACG
>JAHZMT010002615.1:0-15101 GCA_027743785.1 Sinhomidia bicolor
TGCAAAATATACGAGCGCTTTTTTGTATAAATTTGACTTGTTTGATGTGATCATTTTGTAATATGAAGTTGCTCCTAGTTTGGAGAGATGTAGAAGAGTAGAGAGTGTGCTTCAGAATGTGAGCTCAGCATCATCATCTTTGCCATCATATTATACTTTTTCATCGACTGCGGATTACAGTGGGGTACCTGGCTGCCCTCCTTTTTTCCTGTAGTGGCTCACTCCTACTACTACTACCCTAATGAAGTTCATTTTCTTAACAAGGAAACTTCAAAAGTGGTTTTGATACTCATAGTAATTGAGCGACTTTTATTATTATTATTAGTAGTATTATACAAAGTTGTACTTTTTAGAACGATAAAAAAGAAGCGACACATGTACAATTACAAGTTGAGAACACTTCACCGACATCTTTGCCAGAAATTATTATTATTATTATTGTTGCAATAATACCTTTTGGCATTTCATCTTTTGTGCGAGGATCAAAAAGTAAAAAGAAAATAGCGAGTCTGCATATAAAATTTCTTGTGACATGAACGCCATAAAAAAGTTGCGATATGTAGTTTGTTGTTTATCTCAAAGAAAAAAATTTGTATATAAAAAAGAAGTTTTTTTTTCTTTATAATTATTGCGTTGGTATGAATCTTCCATGCATTATGCATTTGTAATTCACTTATCTTTACAGAAAAGAAAATGGATTTAGTTTTTTTCTTATCTTCCTGAAAAAAAAACACCAGGAATGTATGGTCTATTAATTTTGCCTGCTTGAATTGCGGTGAAAGCAGCATTTTTGACTTTCGTTTTTTACCGACGCTACTCAAAAAAAGACTGAAACGAATATCGTATGCATGCCAGTATGGAATGATAAAAATGAATGAATAGAAGAGCATTTATAATTCAAAAGTAGTGCTAATATCTTGAATCCAAAAATTTGGTGTGTGCATTTAATATTCTGGATGCTTTAATGACGGTATTATTATTCTTTCATGAATTCGTATTCAAGCTGTTGAATGAGGGTGGCGCAAGCAAAGACAAAAATATACAACAAAAAAAGCAAGCATTCAAAAGGAAATTGTAATATATGAATGCGTGATGATGTGTTGAGAGTTTTTAATGACTTTCTAGTATTATCCTTCTTCTCATTCTGTTGAGCCTTTTTTGCATCTGTTTCATATCTCTTCTATCCGAATAACTTTGTGAAGACAAATGGAGTTTTTTTTCTTGTTTTTTCTTTCTTAAGTAGAATGCTCTTCTTCTCACGAAAATATATGTGGACAAGGAAGGAGTGTAGACAGATACATAATATTAAAAAGATGCAAAGGAAGAAAAAACTTGGAATAAATGATATAAAAAGTAGAGAAAAACTCATTCGTATGTTTTTGTGGAATTAATGCTGGTGGCAGCAGACTTTCCTGCTTTTTGTGCAAAATGTTATTATATATTTTTTATACCTACACGAGAATATATATCATTCGCCTTCTGGCCAATTCAAAATATGCTCGATGTAACAAGCAGCAGCGAGAAAAGAAAGAACATTTTGAGCACCACTCTCATTGAGCAGCAGCAGCGCTAGGCTGGATGAATAATATTCAGGCAAGAATTAAGATTTTTCGGATGGGAAAGTCAAGTTTAATTAGATTAGAAAGATGAAATGTGAGATGTCTTCCAAGCTAACAGACGCGAGAGAGGAAAGTAAATTCACAAGATTAAAAGTACATGTTTTATATGGATGTAAGTATAATATATCTGAAAGGGAGAGAGAAAGATGAAACGTAGAAAAACAGTTGAAAAAGATACAACAGGACATTATGTGTGTTTTTCGTACAATTACTAAAGAGAAAATAATATAGAGAAGGAATGAAATCGCAGAGGAGAAAAAAAAGACGTTGAAGGGAAGGGGAGAGAAAAGGAAAAAGCGTGTGAGCGTGGGAAGGAAGGAAATAAAGAGGACGTGTCGCTTGCAACCATTCACTGTAGTTGATATATGAAAGAGTAAAGAGCAGTTAGTTGAACCACCACCACCCTACTTGCTGCTGTGCTGTAGTATTAAATTTGGCGTATTATATTTCAGTGATGGTATTGTATTAGCCGTGCACAATGCATTTTATAGTAAAAGTATATAATATATAAAGTGTATGGCTTGAGATAAGATATAAACGACAAAGAAAAGTTGACGACGAGGACGGCGATATCCAGTGAGATCCAGCAGCAAACGCGCGTTTTCTTTCTATTTCTAGATTTTTGGTTGTGGAAGCGAACATTAAATACTTATGGGAATGATTGTATATATACGTCTGTCTATGCAGCAAGCAGAAGCTAGTAAAGAGAGAGAGAGAGAGGAAGCGGAGCAAAAAGAGAAGACTCAACTTGTCTAAAATTATTGGCATGGATAGCAGCACATACACACATAGAGAGAGAGAGACACACACACACGCACACATTAAGACTGATACTGAGTGCGACAAGCAGAGTCACACAACTTTTGTATCACTTCTTGTAACTAATTTAGATAGAGGCTTGACATAATATACAGCTATTTGGTGAAAGTAAGAGGGATCCAGCTCGTTTAATATTTGTCATTAGGCAGTTGTGGAAAAGGAGGAAAAAAAAGAAATGAAAATGGAATGAGAAGGAAAAGAGGACGTTGGAAAGAAAAAGTGGTAACGTAAAGAACTACTGTAGATTCATGCTGATGCTGCTACTGCTGTTGCTGGTGGTGTGTTGATATGAGGTATAATTTGCCTCTTAAAGCCTCTGCTTTTTCTCGTCTCTACTTTTATTTTTATAAGAAAAAAAGAGACGAGAAAGGTGATGGTATGCTTCAACTCTTACCCATATATCATAATATGAAAATGAATACCAAACATGCCCCGTTTTTAAATAGGGAAATGTATACGCTTGCATGGTACTAAGTACTGGGTGAGATCAAGGGGTTTTAGAGACTCACGAGAGAAATGACATGAAAAACGGAGAAATATATGGGAATAAAGGAGTAGAAAAGAGAAAATGTTTGTAGAGGGAAAAAAGAAGAATTGAAGCGAAGCAGAGCCGCCAACTGCTGACATATCTTTGATTAAGTACGGCAGCAGCAGTGTGTGTGCCTCTTCTTATTAGAATTTGAAATGAAGAACAAAAAACAGAAAGAAAAAAACGATGCACGTATTATTTAACTATTTAGTAGGGGTGCTGTGCTACACACTCATATGTATATGAATGGAAATAAATATATAGGCCTAAGGGATTTGTAACTTTTAAGTTGGAGGAAAAGGGAGTAAATTAGAGTGGAGTAATCCTGCCAATTTGTGCTAATGATAAAAGATGAATGAATAGACATAGATATTTATTTAGTATGTATATTTGAGTAGGTGGACAGGGATGATAAACCAAATATTTTATTATGCTGACTTGGCAGTGTAGGCAGATGGGACAACAAGCAAAACTCTTGAAGATGAAAATTGTGTTGAGGCTAGCAAGACTGGCAATAATAATTTTTTTAACCAAACCTGTGGAGAGCCATCTGATTTCTTTCCTTAAAAAAATACAAACTCACCATTCTCCTTCATCCCATTCTGGCATGTTATATATATCATGAGAAACTATTAACTCTTGAGTTAATGAAATTTTCCAATGGCCAACTCAATTCGTAAAAAATAGCTTACACAAAGTACAAGCGAGAGTTTGGAGGAGCTAGAAAAGAACTTATGAAGCTTGTGTTTTTAGACAGAAAGTGGGAGAGAGAAAGTAAAAAAGGAGAAACTTGTTAGATCTTGTTAAGGTTGATTAGGTTGGAGGTTGCCAAAGGTTTATATAATTTTTCTCTGTGTGATGACTGGAGGTAATGGGAAAGATCAGAACGGAAAAGGGCAGAAAAGAAAGTTATATAGGTTTATTGGAGTACGTATGGCGGTGTGGTGATCGTGGTAAAAGATTCCAGCTGTGCAGACACACTTGAGCTTGACATTTTGATGAAAGGTGTCGCGAACTAGAAGTGGAACCTGTAATATTAAACGAGAGAAAGCTTCAGTCAGACTTCTTAATAGCACGCATATATGCTTACATGGATGTAGAGATTCTTTATATTATATTATCGTATCCAATTTTTGAACTTCCAAGACTAAAATGTCGTTTTAGCCGTAATAAAATATTATTAATATTTAATAAACTCTTTCGGCAAAAATAATGAACCTACCTAAAATCAACGGAGAGCAAGAGCATCCAACTTAAGCATGTATGTAGTAGCTGGATGGAACTTCGTATGGCCTGTCGTTACTGCAGTGATGCATCTCCCTTTGGTCTCCATTTTCTGTAATAATTGAAGAGAGTAAAGCTTATTAAAATTGAAAGCTGTTGGCTTTTATATGTTACACTTACAGCAATCTCTCCAATTTTCGTAGAGAGGCAAAAGTGGATGTATGGTGATCGTTCTTTTTGCTGCATTCCTTCGTTCCTTGCTAATGTACGTTTGTGATTGGGCTGGTTTTAAAGGACACCTGGTGGTAGTAGTTTTTCTGGTCCTGTGGTGATGGCGGCTTTATATTGACTTTTCTTAGATCAAGGCTTTCAAGTAGGTCAATGTTGTGAAAGATGTTATTATTGTGTGTGTATGGAACACTTTCACTTTTTTATAATGAATAAAATCCACATGTCCTTCCGTCTAGAATTAGCCACTTGGTAAAACCCGGTGTTGATGGTGATGGTAGAAAAATATTCAAAATGCAGCCGTATCCAGTTATTCCTTGTTGATCTCTGCATCCCTCTACAAAAAAAGTCGATAAACACATTTTATTAGGAAGGAACACAATAGAATAATGTCTTCAAAAATGAAAATTGTTTAAAAGATTTCATACCAAAGAAAATATATATATATTATTCTATTTCTAAAAACGTCCAATTTACTGGAATATTTTACATGTACCTCTTCTGTCTGTGAAGGGGAATGTTTCCTTCCATTGAATTCAAATCGATTCTAAGAAAAGGAAAAAAAGTCGTTTTTATGGTAGACGGAATTTCTTTTATTGCCTTCGCCATATTTCCCCCTCGTTTCCACAAAAACATGTATTTAGTTTACACACAAAAAAGTCCTTAGTGTGCACGCTGCAATACCTGTCTGACTTTTTACAATACGCAATCATTCCGCTAGACTAAGTTAATCTAGAAGAAAAAAAGTATGAAAAAATGTACATGTATTCTGCTCTCTACTACTACTACCACTACCTTTACTACTGCTCTTGCCTCTACCCATCTGAAACTGAACTGCTTGCTCTCTGCTAACACAGTAGTTGTAGTAGCGTGGTGGTGGCACGACTGCGATGATTTTCGATATATCTATATTGTCGCTTAGAATGATGATGATGGAGAAAAAAAAGCAAAAGTAAACGACTGTCAGAGAAAAGAAATAACGGTTACGGAAGAAGAAAAAAATTGTTTGTTAGCCTATCGCAATTGTTGGCAAGTTTTGTGTTCGGCTTTCTGTTAAAAAAGTTTCCTTTCTCTAGTCATCACCAATCGCTTATGTGATTTTTCCTTCTTTCTTTGACTGCTTAAGTACCTATTCATTCATGTGTGTAGGGAGGTACGCCTATACATGGAATGGAGCAGCAGTAGACACGCATCCTTGTATATAAAAAAGAGAAGAAAAAAGTTGCTGTTTTTTTTTCTTCTCAGCCAGAAAAGGCATATGGAAAAATAGATGTGAAAATATCAAAATGAGTTTCCTTTTTAGTGGAAAA
This sequence comes from Sinhomidia bicolor, assembly GCA_027743785.1. Taxonomy (NCBI): domain Eukaryota; kingdom Metazoa; phylum Arthropoda; class Collembola; order Entomobryomorpha; family Entomobryidae; genus Sinhomidia; species Sinhomidia bicolor. The sequence goes on from JAHZMT010002615.1 coordinate 5,730, forward strand.
GTTTCTCTATATATGATCATGATGATGGTGATGAGAACAAGAGAGAGAGAGAGAAAAAAAGTTTTTTTCTTCTCTTTCTGTATAATCGAAAAATAGTAGTGTGACGATGGTTGGTAGTTGTAGCTAGTGGCTAGACCATTTGAGGAACAAATTCAGTAGAAGTGATTTAATGCAAATGCCCTAATTATGAAATTTATTGCATTAGAGGCTATGTGAAAACCTTTCATTGCTTTTCATGTAATGCGGTTTCGTTAAGAACTCTATTACTAGAAGAGGAAAAATCTACTACTACTACTACTTGTATTGACTACGATGATGGTGAAAGTTGCGGCACTTAAAATAAAAAAGGGGAAAAATTTACATTGAATACAGAGGTTATAATAGTTTGTTGGAAGGCAGCAGGATATAAATAGGGTGGTAGCCAGTATAATGTAGCGTTATAGGGGAAAAGGTCATTGCGTTTTGGAGGAAAATTTTCACTGATACATACATGGTGCTTGTGTGTAAGTATGCTATCTGGTGTTTGTGGTGGTGGTGGTGGTGTGTGCAAGTAAGTAGAAGGAGAAAAGAATATCAGGGCAGATGTGAAGCTCATTCATTCAACTAGAGAAAAAAGAGTTGAACTGAAAACGGCTTCAAATATCCAATAACAGAGTAGAGAATAAAAAAAGTGTGAAAAAGTTGAACAGGTTATGTAAAAAAAAGCTCAACTTGCTCGTCTGGTGCTGCTTGTAGTGTTCATATGGAATGTAATATTCATAGGGAAAAATGATACGTAGTCTACATTTTCTCATTTCCATATACTTTATGTACGTATTTTGGGTGGAAAAAGGGAGAGAAAAAGAAAGCAGCTCATCGACTTCCTTCTTCTTCTCCTCTTTTCTACAAAACTTTACTATCCAGCCTGCTGCTACTATACTGATGGCGATGATGATGATGGAGTCAAGTAAAATCGCAAAGCCTGCTGCTACTGCTGCATACACATATAATTTATAATGGATAATATGGAGAACAACGATTTTGTTGATGCTGCCACAGCAGCTTCTAATACCACTGCTGCTGATATGATGGCCAAAAAAGTTCTTTTTGATATCGCATTACATTCATGTCTTCCTCCTCCTCCTCCTCCACCACTACTACCGTCCTTTGTACATTTTCTTCAGACACGTAGACACAGAGAATGAGAGAGAGAGAGAGCTGTAGTTTGTACCAGTGTTTTCCACAGAATCTTGTGTTTCTTTTGGCCAAAAACTTCCCCACATGAGTATTGATTTTCGTTAGAAAATTCCCCCTACTGTGGAGAAAAGAGAAAGTGTGTACAACAGCCATGGTAAAAAGTAGTAAGCAGCACATTCTCTCTCGTCTCTTCCTTTCGTGGATTCTGTGGTGGAATTTTAGTTTCTTTCTTGTCGCTTTTATTCTATTCTACGGACTATCCTGCCTCACTGGTTTGTGTGGTGTGCATAGAAAAAAACTTTTTACATTTCTACTACTTTACGCACATATACACAGTGAAAAGAGTCAGAGACAGACAAAAAAGATGAGCTCTCTCGGCCCTCTCTCTCTCTCTTTCACAGTGTTTCTTTTCAGCTTTCTATTTTATTCCATTGATGCTGCTATACTACTATAGCTGCTGTGAACGATGATGATGCCACACATACCAAAACCAGCTCTCCAGTCTGGCCTGAATGTGAACTGTACATCTTTATTTTTTATGAGAGGGAGAGAAAGGAAAAAAATAATAATAACGTATTCCCTTTTCTAGTTATTTCTATTTCGCCATTTTTCCCTTGCTCCTGCAATCCTCCATCTTGAAGTTTGAATTTTTTATACTTCATCTTCAAGAAAAAGGATGGCTTTAAAAAAAGGAAGCGGTCTGTTTTTTATTATTGACTGCTGCTGCTATGCTTCTACTACGTAATAGCAGCAACACGCATCTATAATTTATCAAAAAAGCAGTAGGTAGTTAGGTAGAGCGTACTCAAGAAATTAGAGTAAGATACATTTTACAAGGATGGTAGAGATATCGTGTAGTATTTTCTTTCTTTTTTTCTCTTTTGGCGCAATTACTGTTACTACCTCCCCAAACGAGCCGGAATGAAAAAAAGTGAAAGAGAAACGGCAAAATGACGATGTTATTAGTGCAACAGAGTTGCATGCATGCAGAGTGCGAGCACGCACCAGATCCTATTTTTTTGTCATTATGCACTACTCCTTCAACAACAGCAGCAGCGGCAGCAAAGCATTTGAACCGAGTCTAGTAAAGCTTGGCAAGGAACGGGAAGATGCTCAGAATGCGAGAAAGAAAAACTAGTGATTTTTATTATGAGCTTGAATTGCATGACATGCATTCATAGGGATTGCATGCATCATGTGACATTTTCATGATGTTTACTTTGAGCAGCGTTTTTTTTACCATGTTTCATGTGCTTTTGCAGCAGCAATGTTCTTTTTTTATGCCGTGTGTTGCTTGCTTATTATTGTGTAGCTGGCTGACAAGTACATAAACCTGTATGGCATGACATCATGGTCGGTTTCTTCTTGCTCATTTGTTATTATTAGTGAGCCAGAGTGGGGCACATTATGCGTTATTATCATTATTCACAGGAATTAACAACATGCAGATATGTGTGGTATGATGATGGTGATGATGATAGAAATAAATGGGAAGAATGGAAGAAAGGAAAACGGAAAGAAGAAGAAGTAGGAACGTGACTGTTCTAAATTTAGCTAATCATTTCACGATATTTGAATTTGACTAAACGAGAGCAACTGCAGATATATATATATATATATAGCAAAGGAAACTTTTGAAAGTATAATATATTATAGTGAATGATGGGGAAAATGTCTAAAAAAATAATCAATGAGAATCCGAGAGTTGACTTTGGAATAATTTAACTGGAGAAGAAAAAGGGGACGGCTGGAGTGATTCGTGATATAGCAGCAGTAGTAATAGCAGTAGCAGCAGCCGTTTTAGTGTACGTGTGTAATTTTGATAGGAAGTGATGATGAGGCATGATAAATAGGAAAGATAAAAAAAACAAGTAATGTATAATATAGCTTTAAATGGCGGTTGGTGATGATAACGACGATGAGAACGGTCTGCTATATAGCGAGCAAGCGAGCAAGTTCGTAGTCAGCGTGTGATTATAATATGATGATGATAGTTTATAACAAACCACGAACCTTCTATTCAGTCAAGAGAACAATGAAAGAAGCAAATGTTACCAGTAAAAGTCAGAATTTGGCATTTCCTCTCACTTCCTTTTTTCCTGTTTTTGTGTGCGTGTATCTGCTCCACATTCCTATATCCATTATGATGAATCGTGTGAGAATCCTCATATTTGTTTTCCTTTTTTTAGTGGCGGATCCTTAATGTTTTGCGATAAAAAGATTTAGGTGCGAGGTTGATAGTATGATGATGATGATGATTATAGCATAATATTATACTTTGAGTAGGTAAAGGTAGTTTTTTTAGTAATTTGTTAAAAAAACAAGTTTTTTTTTATTGCTACACGTGACAGACATTGATGATGGAGATGTTGATTGGTTGTATAAATTATGGGGTTAAATGTTAATATTTTTTCTGGATCATCAGAATGTTGAATTCCATAATAATAATACTTTAATCGACATGTACACACACGAAAATAAAGGGAATCACTGATTTTTTTTCAATGCAGTTGATGCGACACTTTTGCACTTAATGTATAATGTAGAAAAAGGACATGAAGATGTTGGTAGTAAAATGTTGGTGTGGGTGTTTTTTGTGTTGGGTGTAATTCCTTATTATGGTACAAATTATTGTAAAGGACATGATATTTTGGTTTGGTAGCTTAAAAAAATTACAAGTAACTTTATAAGGGATCTTCTGAGATGAAGGAAGACTCACAGAACGATCACATTAATATAATTTTTTTTGAACAGAGCGAAAGACATGACGTTTTTCAAACTCCAGACAAAATTTGCAAGGTTATTTTAATGTTTTGTAGGCATTTCACAGAAAATGTAAGTTTTACAACAGAAAAAAATCAAAACTCACACAAAGGAGTTATATAAAGCAATACAAACATAGAAAAAATTTAAAAAGAGAAAAAGATAGAGAAAAATGTTTTAAATGTAAAGATTATTAAAAAGCAAAGAGTTTAATGTAAAATATGTTTTAATTGAGGAAAGTAAGGAAACGACGTGTAAATATTGTTTTTGTGTGTTTGAAAGTGTTGTTTTAAAGTAAAAAGTAAGAAAATAGATTCACTTCACTGATATCACCTCAAAAACAAGAAGATACAGAAGAAGAGAGTGGAAGTTGACAGATGGACAGAAAGCAGGCAGGATGAGAGCAGCAACGAGTTAGAAGTCGTAGACATGTTCGGATTTGTGGAATGTTGTATTTTTGAAAAGCTGTTGTGATTGTGATAGAAGAAGAAGGAAAAGAAGACAAGAAATAGATTTTTTGGCTGACAATAATGGAGCAGAAAAATAAGTATATTATTTCAAAAGAGATGATGCAGTGGTGAAGATTATTATATTTACATTGAAATAATTTATATTTTTCCCGTTGATTCTGATGTTCTTATTTTCCTTTTATTTTACCGTTTGGACGTAGGTTGTTTGAGAGAAGTGTGCATCAAAAATATTTATAAGTATTTATTATTATCACCGGGCGATGAGTTCAAATTTTTGGAGACGACGGGTTGTTTGACGGTGGGTAAGATGAAAAGTACGGGAGGAACATACGGAGAGCAGCTATTTTTAGTGCAGTGTGTCGGGTTGCTGTATGAATCTGGATGTGTCACTGTATTGAGGGAAACTGGTTCGTTTCAGGAAGTTTTTGTGGAACAAGTGAGTTCGGAGAGAGTCGGTGCTGTCGGTCTTATATTCGAAATGCTCGCTGCTGGTGCTGCTAAGGATGTGTCTTCTTCCTTCGTTTGCTGCTTTGCCAAAGCTGAATCACTGGAAAATAAAGCAGCACCAACATCCACAACACTAGCTAGCTTTTGGCCTTCCTACAACATCCAAGCATGTATTATGTATTATATTATGTACGTAGGAAAGCACAACATTTACCAGCAGCAGCAAGCAGCACAGGATATTACACAAGTTATACTTGAAGATGAGATGCTTCCTTCATCGCACAAACAACATACTCTCGCCCACAATAGATTCAGCGCATGTCGGTATCATGAAAAAATGTTTCTCTTTGCTTCCTCTTCTTAGCACACTGCTTATGCTTCTCTTACTCCTACAAATACAGATTTTTTTGATAAAAGGAAAGTAAAAGTGTGTGTGTTTAATAATAGTGTGGATATGTATTATGCTTCCTTCTCTTTCTTTCTTTTCTGGTGAGCCAGACTCTCGCTGCTCGCGTACACACACAAACACATACATTCACCACACACACACACACACAATGCCTATCTATCAGTTTTGTCTCCAAGTAAAGTCAACTGCAAGTTTGATCCTTATTCACCTGCAAATCTTTGCAGAGTTTGCTGTGTGGGTAGCTACTGTGCCAACAACAGAAGAGTGGCCTAACCACTGCTTCCACCAGCAAGTAGCAACAACACACACACACACTGCCTGGCATTGCTATATAACAAGAGTGGTTACGTTTTACAGACAGCAGCAGCAGACAAAGCAGGATTTACTTTTTTCTATCGGATAATATTGTGGTGAATGGGTACTTTTTCAAAGATTTTGTATCAGCGAAAGGGATCTGGTAAACTGGTGTTGCTCGTATAAATATGTAGGTATGTACATATATTTATACATGTATGTATATACACGGTTAGTAACACTACAAGGCTTACCCGTAATCAGTTGAAGCAAAAGGCCATTACTCCCGCAACAATTCATTCATAAAGTGGTTTTGTACTTATTATTATTAATATGATGGGTATACAGGGAAAGCCTTGATCATAATAGTATCTGCTTACTCATGCCAGCAACATAATTACGTTTGATCTTGTGGTAATTTCTTGTTAACGAATATAAAGAACATTATAATTTGGCAATAGAATTTTGTAAATTGAAAATGTACGAAATGAAATGCATATCTGCTGAGTGTGCTAGTTGGATTGACGTAAAGGATTTTGATGCATTCTGTACAAAGCGAATAAACGTACATACATGGAAAATACTTTCAAGCGTAAGTATTTATTTGTTTCATCTGGCAAGGCAATTCAGTGAAATTATTCTGCAAAGGGCGGCCCACTTCTCTGTACTGATAATACTAATCCGAAAAACTGTTGTGCTGTTTGTTTCCTATGATGATGAGCACACATGAGCATGGCTTGGAAACTAAGTGAAAACTAATATAATGGGTAGCGGCATTCATCAGAGTAAATATTTACGGGGAACAAAACACACGACTACATTTAAAAGTTACATGAACGTGTTTTCCTCTGACTGTCTCTTTTCTCTCTTGGTCCTAATATATTACATGATTTCTGCCTTAGCTGTTTATCTGACTTTCGTAAATCGACTGCTTGTATCTGTGTGTGTGTGTGTGCGTGTGTTTTCTGCTACTTTACTCTAAATAGAAATGGGGCCAGCACCAACCAGCAGCAGCCCAGCTAGGAAAGAACCAGCTTGCATTTACCAGAATTAAAAGATAATGTTTTTAGTTGGACGGAAAGCTGGAAGAAATGAGAGAGAGAGAGAGAGAGAATGACGACGACGAGAGAGAAAAGAGAAAGGAATGCTGTTACTTAGAAAAGCGCATATAAAATGCCAATGAAACACGTTTCGCTCAAAGCATTTTCAATTTGGAATTTAAATGAAGAGGATTAAAATGGAAAAGGAAATATATGACTGGGTTGAAGGAACCGTGAAATCAGGAAGATTTTGCATATTATGCATACATATAAATACCAAGTAGCGACGAAACGAATGCGACGACGACGAGTCTTACAGTCGAAAATGTAAAAGACTTCTCTCTCTCTCTCTCTCTCTCTCTCTGAATTCGATATAAGTAATAATAAAAAGCACATAGTTTTAATGCTATAAAAATACTTTTACTGCCACGGACTTTTGCTTGTACGCAAACCAAACCACTGCTGTACCATCACCACCACTACTACTACTGCTGCTGCTTTTTCCTACATCATCGGCAGTGGAAGGAAGTATCAGAGAGAAAAAAAAGAGGAATAAATGGGAGAATAAGATGAATGCTTATGTTGTAATAAAAATAGTCACAAAGGTATCTCTCAAAATTTTGTGCATAACTATGCATAAACTTATTCTCTTTTTTTTCAGCGCTTTTCCTTTCGAATGTAATGTAGAGAGATGTATGTGTACAGATTCGTGTGAGTATTACTACTACTAGTAGTAAGGTACCTAATCTAATGGAATATTTCAACTTGAGTATAGTAGTTTGTAACGTTTCGTATTCGCATTGTGTACGTGTCGCTGCTGAAAGTCTATATATAATACAAGGAAATAATAACTAGGAGCATTTATGCGTATAAACTCTTAGCCTATTCTGATAATGGGTAGTTTAGCGGATGCAAATTACAAAAATATGTGTGCGTACAAGGGAATCCTTTTTATCTCATTACAAAGTCAGAAAATGTAAGACTTTCTCTCAGAAAATGAGAACGGCAAAGTAAGTCGGAATAATAATAATAATCTAGGTAAACGAACAAGTAGTAGTGATGATAATATTAAAATGGGTAGTGGTAGTAGTAGTCGAGTAATACTAAAATGCGGTTTGGAGACAATTCGAGCGGGTCACAAAATTTTTCTGCTTGTATTGCCAGCAGTACAGAGCATTTGGCAGAGGAGAAAAAGTGGTGAGGAGAAATTGTTGGAAAAAGAAGATGAGAGTTAAAACTGTTGGTTTTGGTTGGTACTTTTATGAGTTTATACTTTGTCTTTTCTACTCTATAATATAGTTTTTCAATGGATAATCATAATGTGATGTAAGACAGTTTGAAAGAGTGACTTTCTCAGTTGCAGAGAAAAGATAATGAAACCATGTGGTCTGTGCCGTGCTCAGCACCACATGCACATAAGTTATACATTGCTGCTTCCACACTGGCAGTAGTACTACTGGAAAATTACACGGTATGAAGAAAAAGGGATTTAATATTGGAATGAGAATTCAAGCTGCCGTTAAGGATATTTGAACTGATGGTAAAAACCGCAGAAAGAAACCCGCATGCATGTATGTAAGTCTATCCCAAGGATGGGTTTTGTATCAAATGTAAAGAAAGGGGAAACCTTGCACAAAGAACAGAAGATGCTACTTTTCCCTGCTGCTGCTACTACTACTACTACTACTAGTGTCTTTTATTTTTTTCCCACATTGTGATACCAAAGGGAGAAAGTCGAAAAAATAAACGAGTCAGCCAAAAAACATTGAGAAGAGAGAAAAAAGAGGAAAAAAATAAAACGAGTTAGAGTTACATTAAGATAATACGCTTTACTATGAAATACTTTCCAAGTCTTCATCCTGTCTCTGTAGGATGTTCTTTTTTTGAGAGACAGATAGGTTCTAGTATAATAGTACAGTGTTCTCAGTCTCAGTGTGTATAAATGTAACTTTGTAAAATTTCCAATGTATCTATTTATATAGGTACACTACCTATATAAGATGTACACGAGTTTAACCAAGTTTTATGATGATGATCATGACGATAATGGTTGCTTTTCATGCTGTACTTTTTGAATCTTATAACTAATGTAAAAAGCGCTATATTATATATTGCATAATATTATTATTACGGCTATTATGACTATTATGGAAGTTGCTCAGTTCTAGTGAAGTCATTCAAAGTCAAAAACTAAACTATAAAAACAGTCATATTCCTACCAGAAAAAAAATAATGATCTTCTTGGAAAGAGTTTTCAAACACAAAATAAGTATTTATACTTTGTATATGCATGTGTTATACATTGGTACGTGAAAGCTAGAAAATAAGAATTTTTCATGTCCCTGCTAAACAAAAAAACTTTTGTGGCAGAAAAGTAGGTATATATAAATGTGATGCTACATTGAAATACTTTAGAATAAAAAAAGGATTGAACATTTTTTGAATTACGTATATAGTTGAATATAAGCAGCTAGACGTACAACTTTTGGTTGACATTTTTGATGGCCAGCCATATTTATTGTGTCTGGTGGAAATACCAATAATGTGTAATGATTAATTTTTCGATTTAATTCAGCGGAAAAGGTGTATAGTTTAGCAAAAATGCTCTGTGCATCTGTTATGCTCAAAATTTAAGCTCTAAAAATATATATATTAAAATTCTTTTCCACGTTTTTAAGTACTTGTGTTTCCGGCAATGCGTTTTTCTTGCGGTGGTTGAAGATAAATATAGTTTATTGGTTGTAATTCTATAATTTGCTTCCTTTTCAGTAGC
>JAHZMT010002616.1:0-11527 GCA_027743785.1 Sinhomidia bicolor
GCATGATATCAACTCACGTCTACTCAACCTGTTTTGTACCATGTTACAAAATATGCCTTTGAAAAATGAAACACTTTCCCTTCCGTCCTTTGGAAGCTCTTTGGGTTTTTTTAGGCTTTTCCCCAGAGCTGTTGCTTTCCTTTGTGTACAGACATTTGACACTCATGAGAATGACATTATTATCAACAATTTTGCTTTTGCTTTGCACGCTACTGAAAAGCCTGTAAAACCCGAAACCTTTAAAACGGTAATATATTTGCAGATGACATGCATGGTGAGCGAGTAGTAACGTGATTAGCATAAGTAAACAGATATAAAAGCACATAGACCCTCCTATTTTGATAGCACCGCGATAGTTTTCTTGAAATCCGCCCAACAACGATAGGAATTAATTCACTGATGCTTACTTGTGTGTATGGCCATTCATTATACACTCAGAAACGCTGCTACTTAAGTTTATTATTATTATTATTATTATTCACATTAACTCAAAGTTTGTGAGCAACCATTATGACGAGACTGATATATAGCATCGTTTTTACCCAAATGAGCGTGTATACAGTTATTGTTAAGTGCAAAATTAATTTAGATAGTGCTCGTAATTACTAACCAATTTGTATCTCAGAATGTTAGTGAAAATACAAATTGTTTCTGGTATCAAACTGTACAATAACATAGTAGTAGTATGATTTTCTGCTGATGATAACAATATCAATACCTAATAACATGCATGTATATGTATAGCTCTCATAAACATCAAAGCAATATTATTATATACTTACTTGCACTTGCACACATAGGTAACTTTGTCATAATCAATCTACCTAAATATGTATGTATTTATCAAGTGGTGACATCGAAAGGATTTTCCGCTGGGCGTGTTGACAAGAGTGAGTGTCGACTGTCGACGAGAATGTGTTGTTGATGTGCGAATATGATTTTCTATTAATATCTGCCTGCAGTTTAGACAGAGCCCTCTTTTCCTTTAACCTAATTAGGATTCAATTTGGATTTCCTTGTGCTGTACAACAACAGCGTACAAAATGAGTTGTGAGAATTATTGTTGATAGGATCAGCAAAACATTTCTACTTTAACAGTACTGGAATTAGAAGTATATATGAATCTCCTCTTTCAATCTCACTCTGATCTATCTGTCATTTCATTTCACTTCAATTTAGAGTAGACTTGAAAAAAAAATCTGATTAAATTTTTATAGCACTCCCATTTCACCGTCACTTGTCGTCGTCAATTTTATCTACGCTATCTATCTGCTGCTTCCACGTCTACTTAACCTGGTGCATTAGCCTGGGTTTCAAATCAAAATTTGTACTTTTTCTTGTCGAGAGAACAGTGCAAAAAGATATCAACACATTTTCAACATTTTTTACTAGACTTTCTGATATGCTATGTATCTATCTGCTTTCAACGCAACAACGGCACGATTCATTTTTTCTGTCAGAAGAAAATATCAGAGCAAAAAAAAAATAACCTTGCCGTAGCTGCATGATCATTCTGCACCAGTAGTAGTAGTACCAGTTTGTAGACTCTTTTTTTTCTCCGTTTACTAGTTCGTTCTCTGTCCTTCTTTTCGTTTTCATACGTGAGTCCGGTATTAGTTTTAGCAGAAAAAGTACAGAAAAAAAAAGATTTCTGGAGCTGGAAGTGGAAGATGTGAGTGGAGTGTATAGTTGATGATGATGACGATATGATAGTGCTTCGTACAACAAGCTACTAGCTAGAGCTAGAGCTATATCGTCGGAGTAGTCTTTGAGAAACTTACCAAGACACAGCATGACATGAGGAGCATTTTTGCGTGAACGCTTCATTCAACGTTTCACTTAAGCTTAAACCACACTGGTAGTACTGGCAAAAGATTCTTCGTTTCGTGTCAAAAAAGTGTCGATTTTTGTGCACTGTTGTTGATATAACTTTCGCGTAACAATAAAGATTACTGTCAAACTTTTGGAACCGTTGTTGTATCTCCATTTGCTGAGTGGAAGTGGCAAAAAAGATAAGGTAATTTATACATTGTACCTCTCTACATAATAATAAGTGAACCGAATATCTACTTGATAATATTGAGGATCGAGTAGATTTGTCCGTATATAAGCAATTGTAGTAATGGATTTTTGTGCATTTATTGTTTTCCCTTGAACTTTTATCATTCTTTACATAACCATAAATTGCAGTAGTGATAATGACTATTAAGTATATGGAAAGCTATATTGTTATTTAGTGGCATATTTGTAAGAGTATGAACATCAAGTGACGTTTTATACACAATTGATGCTATTTTTTATCATCTGCATATCGTGTAGAAAAGACAATGTAGGTAAGTGTAAAAAAATCATTATTTTATTTTAATCTGGCAAACAGTAATTTATTTTACGTTAGTGCTATATCATCAATTTAGAATTAGTATTATGTACATTGAAGCGTTTTTTATGCAGCGCTTGCATTTCTTTGAATAAAAGACTATTAAATGTAGAACTTTTAATGGTATTCATTTAAGTATTATTTTCCATGAAAAATCCCTTTGATGTTGTCTATTAGGTATATCATTTTTACAAACAGATGTTACGATATAATACGACCAACCTACAATAATAATTATACCATCTCTACTGTTTGCTTTATCTTTTGTTTTTATTAATAATAACAAGAGGTATCCTTGATATTTTTGTTTCATCTGAGCAGAATTTCGACATTTGACTAGGCCTTCCATATACAGCATAATTGCATGTACAAATGTACACTTTTTAGCCAAAAGGGATGCAGCGCACAACGGCAATATATAATAGAGTCGCAGATTTTAATGAGATGGGATCGTAAGTAAAGAGTATTTTGATTGGATTTTCTGGTTTTATATTTCCTCTTTTTTATGCTCACACAGCATATCAGAATATGAATTGCGAAAGACAGAAAAAGTCGTAGGCATTTATGTAAATTCATAACACATAAATTAGTACAAACTACATACATACATGTTTTTGCAAATCACAGTTGGATTTTTGCTAGCAATGTTTTCTTTAGATGAACTTAAAAACGTCAGCAGAGACTGGTTTTACTTTTTGTAGTCGTATTTACCTGAGACAAAGAGATGTTCATTTTTTGCGACCAAACTAACCGACTTTGACTTTTGCTATTTTGTAGTAGTAATAACATATTCAGTCGCATAATATGAATCTTGGTAATTGGGTTCATTGGTCAATATTCCTAGAACATATTTACGTTAGCCTTCGTTCATCAAAATATTGGAAATACCAAAGAAAAGGGAAAACCTACATATATGAAGCCCCATGAAGTTGAAAATGAAATTTATACATGATGAAATACCCTCAATTCAATTTAGAGTCCAGATAGAAATCTAAACAAATGGTTATTTGACATTCAATAAAAAAATATTTCAAAAATTAACATGCTGTAAGCTAGCTATTATGACGTAACAAGCTTGCACTTTGTACCTTACCGTAGTACAACCGCAGCAACAACGAATCAATGCAATTGCAATAACGAGCCACATCAGAAAATTACATTACTCTTAATTTGTTTACATTTTTGAAGTTTATTTACTCAAAAAATATTTATTGGTTAAGCAGAATTATTAGATAATAATACTGCATTCTCCAGGAAAAAAAATTAATTTAAGACGACTTGATATAAGCTGGCAGAGAAGTTAATGCTTTTTATAGTATAGATCAGTTTATTGCATAATCATCAAATAATCTCGTCACCTTTAGTCTCGGGCCTTTCTCCGTATAGCTCCATACTTCAGTCAATGACAGAATCTTTTTTGAAGTAGATTATATAAAAATAAAATAACTTTGCATGGGTTTTCTCCAGTAGGACTTGTATACTAAAATGTATAAATACAAAAAACGGAGCTCGTTGATTGTCAGCTACACAACATAACAGCCCCACTTATAATTCTTTTTGTCCAAATCGTACCAAACTATATATTATAAACTTTGAATTTGTTTGTACATTTCTATTTCCACAATAAAAAAGCCTTATACATGAGAAATCTGGCTGCATATTATCTACCTATATACACGATATACTCTGGCTGTATTAGGTATATAAAAAATTTGGTATCTAGCTAGCATTCATATGACCTCTGGACATGCATGTGTGGTAAACAAGAATTATTCTTTATATCATCAAATCATGCAAGGAAACCTGCTTTAAATTCACAAGTGGATTCCAATCGTACCTTGCTCATGATTTTAAGACATTTTATAAACATAAAATATTTCAATGCTAGTACTACAAAGCACAAAATTTGCAAACAGCTCAGGTATGCAAAATTCCAGCATCGTGTGCATTCTCTTGATTACGTATACAACAAAAAGTTACGGTCTACCCTTAGAGAGGAGCATAACAATTTCAATTATTACAAATAAACAAGTTGCCTTGTCTCTCCATGTTGTGTTTTCATTTTCCTCTTTGAAAACCGTACATTTTTTGCATGATTGACGTACTTGGTATTATGGGTGTTCAAGTTTTAAGATCCACTATCCAGTTACATAGGTACACTTTTATTTTCTTGTGAAAACAGCAGCGCAAGGAAACTTTTTTAGGTTGCGTCTTGATGATGATAAGATTACACATTACCCAGCAAAGAATATTTTTTGATGAATAAAAATATGGGCAGGAATGGGCGGATATGTCTTTTAGTGCCTTAGTGTTCCCAGGATCGTTTGCCATTTAAAGATATTCTGCAAAAGAGTTTCTCTACAACATCAAAGCAAACGAATAAAAATGAGTTTGGAATCTACTGTAGAATTATGGGCATAATTTTAGCAAGTTATGCACCGACCATGTAGGTATCTGTTTACTTTTTAAATTCTTTTCATGGCGTAAACCACGTAAAAAACAAATGAACTGTTATTGTGCCAATTTAGTAGTTAGTATGTATATTTTTGAATTTTTGTCTATTAACAAAAGCCATAAAAACACCTTATAAATTTTTATCAACAACAGTTCATCAACTATCTATAGATTTTTTTAATGAGTCAGGTGCAGCACTTCATTTATTTAAGCTGTATCAACTATCGACGTCTTCTTTATCACTTTTACACTAATAGGCCATACAAACCGTATAAATGCAAACAATTGTTTGCCTGTTTCACTACTAAAGATATCTTTCAATTAAACACTCTTTGCTTCAACTTACTTTTTCTTGTAGAAGTGTAGAATAGGTGCTAAGAAGAGTACAAATTTATACAATTTTTAACTCGTCATAAAATATTATATTCAATGTTTATTTTCATTGGCAATCCTTAGATTTTCAACTACACATAGTAGTATAGGAGTATATTATTACGTGAGAGTACGTGACTCACATGCATATTGTAGATACATGCTTGCATACATAGGTAAATATCTAATTTGCAAACTTTTTCCTTTCTGTCTTGTCTCATTGACTTGTACATTAATTAAGTTTATGAAGTGGATGAATGATGATGATGCCGCATATGTACAGTATGATGACAATGTACAAACAACACATGCATACGTAAGAGCAATCTTACAAGTTGAAAATTTATTTTGTGAAAGAAGCCTTGTAATTCTAAAGGAATTGGAAAAAAAGTATGCAAAGAATAAATGAACGATGATAATATCAAAATTGCCTTGACGTAGGTTCGTTTTTATTGGGTAGTTGGCTAATTTAAGTAAACCCTCTGTGAAAAGTTCAAAAGTTTTTTTTAGTAACTAGCTAAAAAATTATTACTGTTTACGTTTTCCTTTAAACTTTACTTTTTTGCAGATAAGAAGAAATATCAACAAAAATTAGTAACTCAAAAAATGAAAAGTTTTTATTATACGTAAAGTTATTTGCCAAATTGACAAATATTATTGATAGGTTAAAGTACTTCCACCAGATCTGTAATTTTTTTTTTGAAAATTACGTATTTTTCAGCTTTTACTTACTTTCTTAAAGAATAAAATAGTGTACACGCAAAGTAGTAGTAATTCAGTGCTCAGAAAGCAATAAAAAGTAGACCATTAGCGTGCATTAGCGAGCAAATATCTTTCTCTCTGTATTTGCTCAGTACTTACTTATATTTAAATTTTAATGCATAAAAAGTGGATGTGCTGGAAAAACGCAAGGTTTTCCACAATGCCGTTTCTCTCAAGTATGAAAGTAAGCAAAAAAAAAATTTTTCGGCATTTTTAGATCAAGAAAATACATGGGTTACCTATGTATGTAGACATGTAGGAAACGTAGATGACAGTGGTAAATTTTGCAAGGACAATCATACTATTTACTTCCTCTACTATTTGCGAGAAACCCCAAGGAATATTGGTTTACTATTATTATTACTATTATTATTTTATTATAATGCTGTAAATACACTCGAACAAATGACTGGAACAGCGCAAAGCGCAACCCAGAAAGAAAGCCCATTCTTTCGCTTTTGCCAGAGAGAAAGATCATTAATGCAGCAGCAGAGCATTGTGCTTTATCAAAAGTAAAAGAAATACGCAATTGGAACGCTTTTCCTGCACAAAAGTAATATAACTTTTTTCCATAACAAAAACTTTGAGGAAAAGCGTTTTTGGAGTATACGTAAAGCGGAAGTTTACCTGCACACTCTCGGCATAAAAAGGAAAAGGACTAACTACTACTTTCAATAAAACCCGATTAAACTTTTTTTTATTTTCCCTTTCATGCTGAACTGATTATTTGACAAGTCGACAAAAAGTAATTATTTTGTGAGGGTATGCAAGTTTTTTTTTCTGAATCCGAAAAAAAATCCTAATTAAGCTCGTATAACAGATGAAACCTAAACTACATTTTAGCTAGAGAGGTTGAGCATCTTTTTTTGTTCTTTTTAATTGATTACGTGGCTGTATATGGCTGTACTCATATGCAATTACACGTAACGACCTGTCTTTTTTCTCGGATGGTTTAAAACCACATCTATTGAATTCAACTATTGACTGTGCAGTTCTTTTTTTTAGTGTAGTTGTTGTAGTAGTAGTAGTAACTCGTTTTGTTACATCATCTACGACAACTCTTCTTCTTGCTCGTATGACAAACAAAGTAACCTGATCTCTGTAAAAATATTTCCATCCACATTTGAATCGCTCACATGGAATGACTTTTTATCCAGTTTTTATAATAGCATGTTGCAAGTGGTACACTAATGGACTATATCGATCTCTTCTCTCTCTAGTAAAGTTTTGTTTAAGCTGTAAACCAACCGCATTCACCACTATCACTGTCTACGACTATGCACACTGCCACCACCATACCATACCACCACCACCACGTTACCACTTGAATATATAAATTTCTTGCTAATGGACAGCAATTTTTGCAGGCAACCAAACCATTTTATTTTTATTCTATTTGTTATAAGGATCAATAAGTGGGTATACAATCCAGTTGTGTTTACAAAAAGGATTTGCAACGTATCACTAACTAATGCGGAATAATTACATATTATTATATATTCCTGCAGTCCGCATACATACAGAGCTCTCAAAAATTTATAGTGGTATATTTAGATTAACAATTCATAAATCCATAGTCTGTCACTACATTTATCATACGCTCGCTCATCATGACAAGCTTATCCATCGCCATTTCTCTATCATTTTATTGTGCTGGCCCAAGATGAAAATGTACAATGGCCACGCGTGTTTTAAGCTTTTGCCATGTCAAAGTTATCATCATCATACTACTATTATGACTGTATGGGACAGAGGAATAACAATAATAATAATAATACTGTACGCTTTTATAGATAGCAACAGTGTAGTAGGAATGGCCATCAGCCATCATTATTCCCATATACCATATTTCTCTCGTCTCGCTCTCGCTCGACAAAGTAATAAAAACACGCAATCAACTTAACGCAAGGCCTTTTAGTTTTTATACGAGGCGCAAAAAAAGAATAGATCAACTGCTCAACTGAAGCCTGGAACTTGACAAGCCAGCAATATAGCAGTAGTAGTAGCGCCGTAAGCATAATATGCCTAGCCGCTTTTGTATTATTTATGGTTAGTTTTTTAGCAATAACAGTCAGTTGGAATGATAACTATAGATGTGCAGATATTCGCAATTTAGTAGTAAAGTGTGGTAAATAGTGTAAAAGTTGTGGTCTAGCAAAAATGTGAGCATTTTTCATCAACCTTTTTTTGTTATCATAAAACACTGTATATATATAAACTTGCGTTTAATATGAGAAAATTCTAAAACATTACTCTTGTCATGATGATGATACCTAATAAAAATGCTTACCAACTTGCATGGTTTTTTATACTTACTTTACACGCAGACACAGGAAAGACTGGATAATATGTCTAATAAAAAGGTTTTTATTCAATTTTTTGTAAGGTAAAAACGAAGAAGGTGGTGGTGAGTTTTATTTTAAATTTAGTTACACTACATGTAAATTTTTAAATCGTGCATAGGTATATAGGTATACCTACTATAAGTATGTATGTTATGCATATGTTATAATGATGACGCTATTAAAGTGCCCTTGATAAAATAAACAAAGCTAATACGTAGGTACATATACCTATATATAGTCAATAGTGTGAGTTCTCATCGGAATGGAACATTTATAGGCATAAAAATCATAGGAAAAGACGGAATAAGTTGTGGTGTATTTTTTTTATTTATTTTTAAAGTGTGTTGAAAAGCTTGACTGACATTGAAGAACCATGAATGATAAAACACCTCAAAATTGTGGCATAACAGGCTTCTATATTATATTACCTTCCGCTGATAATGACTTGTGCTTCCTTACATAAACGTGCTATATCTTTCTTTTTTGGGGTAAGCTTTTAAAAGTGCACTACACTAAATAGAGAATCAGCAAGTTTGCAAAAAGAACATTGTAACAAATGCATAAACACCAGATAAAATAAAAATACAGTTGAACATTGTTTTTTTGTGCTCTAGATTACATCTTGAACTTGAACAAATTTGCACAGTGTTGTGCAGAAATTTGTAAACAGGCGCATGGTACGTTTTGTTAAAAAGAGTTTTGTCCGTCCTCACATCATTATCGTACGCTTGACGCTTACGCTTGTTACCAGTGTACTTCCTTTGACGCTGAGATTTTTTTTTCTTGTGCTGCGTTGATAAATACTACATATGTTCGAGCGTAATTGCTTTGAGTATCCTTCAACAATTAACATGAACTGGGTTTGGCATTTTTTTAGCCAATAAATTAAGTGACTACTGGCTGACTGGCCATACTACTACTAGTACTATTGACTAAAATACGTTTACTTGCCCCCTTCTTCTGCCTGCCTACCTGTCTCTGATTTCCTCAAGAATTATTGAGAATGAGCTACGACTTGACTTTGAGTTTACTTTAGTTCATTTACTTTACTAAGGCTTTTTTGCGTGCTTGTTATTATTATTATTATGCTGTTGATGATATATACTCAACAACTTTATTCATATGACATTCAAAGTCTCTCTCTCCTCTTGTTTTGTTGCTGCCTGTTTCCTTCCACTTTACTTCTCCTCAACACGTCTCTCAATAACTCTCTTTAAATATTATTCCGCAGTCCACATGGTATATAAATGCAAGGTTGCCCAATTCCTCAGTTCAAGTTCATTTCTGATGATCAATTCCTGCCTTATATTTACCGTTGAAATTTTATCATTGATTATATATTTTGCTGCAGTGCATATGCATGATGCATACACATATACCATGTACCTGTTCAAATTATTATTATTATATATTTTTTACTCATTCAATCAATTATTATTATCCGTGTAGAAAAGCAATAAAATTTTCCTTCCTTAGCGCAAAAAAAATTATATATTATTGCCTATAGGTCTCTTTTCGTGATTCATAACTATTTCATGGATAGGTAAATTAAATTACAGAAAAAAATACATCCTCATCATCCTCTTGCACTTTTGTATGCACATTATTATTATACGTAGGTATATTTGCTGTTGTTGTTGCTGATGATGATGATGATGATGATGATGACGATGACGATGTTTAGGCAAATGAAAGGTTGAAGAGTCACTCACAACAAAGTTAAATGTCTCAATTCAATCATATGCCTTTCGTAAAATAAAAAATAGGACAGAATGCGTGAGTATAAGTAAGTGCATACCTTGCCTTCACGTAGAAGAGAAGTACACACATTTCAATGCAAAATTGACGGCGGCGGATGTACATACAGTCGAAAAAAAAATTATCAGAAGGTTATTCAGTTTTCAACGCTATTGTTTATAATATATTCATGTAAAGTATAGGCATTTTTTATGTTTACGCTTACATCAATTGAATTCATGCATTTTTGTCGGTCATCATCATGCAAAATAGACTCAATACTCAATACTCATATGACTGAAAGGAAGCTAGCTATAACATGGTACTTGACTGACAAGAAAATTGAAAAACCATGCATTAGCAGCAGCAGTGACAACGATGAGATGAGAGAATGATAAAATAAAATCTTTGATATTGACAAAATATTCAGTTAACTGCAGAGATTGGTGAGTTGCCGACAAATTACTATTTACTACTACATATTTTATTTGTTAGTTTCATCTTTGCCAGCGTACGCTACACTGGTTTTTACATTTTGCTCCAGATTGACAGTTAGAATATTTTTGTACACACCTTGACTTGACTCGGTGGTGGTATGCAATTGTATCATCCTCGTATACCTCAAGCTTAATTGTGTAAAAATAAATTACTTTAGGTCACACACACACAGACGTATTGGTAGTTCAGTATAGTAGTGGGAGTGGAGTGAAGTGTGCACCGCAACAATAACACGTTTTTTCATGTTGGTGATTTACATTTTGCTCCAGATTGACAGTTAGAATATTGTTGTACACACCTTGACTCGGTGGTGGTATGCAATTGTATCATCCTCGTATACCTCAAGCTTAATTGTGTAAAAATAAATGACTTTAGGTCACACACACACAGGCGTATTGGTAGTTCAGTATAGTAGTGGGAGTGGAGTGAAGTGTGCACCGCAACAATAACACGCTTTTTTCATGTTGGTGTTTCTTGGAACATTAATTTATTACTATCAGCAAACAACGGAATACAACAAATTGGTTAGACCTTATACCATTATTATCTTGTAAAAGTGTGCAATCATAATGATGAGAATCATGTATGCACACTTTTTGTCTCTCAGGCAAATTAATATATAGGCACATAGTTGGAAAATTGCGAGTTTTTAGTTGTCTTCCTCCCACCACCATCGCCACAAACTTGGAATATGCCTAATATTTTTTTACCATCTTTCATTGTTTTTTTCTTATGGATGGAAATAAATACATATGCAATAGCTATAATAATAATAATAGTATGCAGAATTCACAAAGAGGAAGTAAATATTATTATGGGTTGAGCTTAACCATGCATTATTGTAATACGTTTTCTCTCTATTTTTATTCATTTCAGGAAAACCCTCTCAACTCACTGAATCATCGCTGTTTTTAAGTAAAAACGTGTCTTTACTAACTTTGTGTGTGTAGGCTGAAAAAGTGGCATTTCAGAGGTGAACAGC
>JAHZMT010002617.1:0-45391 GCA_027743785.1 Sinhomidia bicolor
ATTAAACGTTATGTAATAGACGTTCTATGTTACTCTTAAACTTATCTTAAGCTTATCTTGAGCTTATCAATTGACGTCTTCGCAACTTACGAACACTCCGTCCTGTTCGGTTTATTATTGGCCTTAAGTATAGAAGGCGTAATGTGTGTATATGTATAGTATATGATCTTATTTACGTAAGATGTTTTCTTTGCGAAAAAAATCGCAAGCAATATGTATAGAGAAGTCGACTAACAGGTTATTTTCCCTGTACAATGTAAATGCAGTACTAGAAGAAGGACATAAGTATACATGTACCTATGTTTTTTATGGGTAATGAAGGTTCTTGTAGTGCTGCGAATCACAAATTGCTCATGTCGTAACCTGTGTGTGTGAACAGATAGGTACAAAAATATTCTCTTGTTTTTTTAAAAAAAAATATGTACATATATAACACATACATATGTACATAATATGTATGATTATACCTACTACATTTATGTATACTGGGCTTCTCCAGTTTATACTGTCCGTTTGATCACGAGTACGGGAGCGTGATGCGAAAACGTTGTGTATGTCGTCAGTAGAGTATATGGCTTGATCAATAATATTATAATTGTTTTTCTTTCTTTTTTCTCTTCCTTTTCTTCTTGATA
Organism: Sinhomidia bicolor; assembly: GCA_027743785.1. Classification (NCBI taxonomy): domain Eukaryota; kingdom Metazoa; phylum Arthropoda; class Collembola; order Entomobryomorpha; family Entomobryidae; genus Sinhomidia; species Sinhomidia bicolor. The sequence goes on from JAHZMT010002617.1 coordinate 636, forward strand.
GTTGTGATGCCAGCTTGAACGGAGAAAAGTTGGTTTGGCTATTTTCTTTCTTTCTTTTTTATTATTTTGATTGGTAGGTAAGCTCCTGTTACGTATAATGTTATGCCGGCGACAGCAGTCCGCAGCAGTGGTGGTAGTAGTATAAGTGGTGGGAATGAACAAAGCAGAACGGTTGTTGTAATCTTCAAATTGAAGAAATTGAGTGACAGACAAGTGTCTTTTGAGAAGCGCCACCTCAAAATGTAATTTCGATATAAATGCAGGCACTTACAATGTATGTTAATGGAAAGTAGATAAACTATAGTGGCCTTATAAAAGAGTAAATTAAAAAAATTTAATTTGGAGGACAGTAGGCAATAAAATGTTTTTTTACTGTATGTATGTATGCATGTATGTACGTATATATATTGTTTTTACATAAGTTTGATTTTATTTTGAGGTTAAATTTTGCTTACGTAAAAGTGAAACTAAAGGGTAAAATGGCAAATTGGTTGAGTGAACATTATGTGGTGGAATTAATGATCGACTATTGTGTAAGAGAAAGCAAATTGGTGTAAAGTAGAATGAACAAAAAAAAGAGAAATCAGGACAAAAAAACAGACAAGTATTAAAAACAAAAGGACTGACGCAGAACAATGTTTCTGTTTATTGGGTTATTTTTAAACTGAGGAGTACGATTCCTACCATATTGTGCCATAACATGTGGGTGACTGACATTCACAAGGTGATCATGGCAGTTATAGTTCATTCCCTTGTTTTCCCGTTTGTTTTGATCATGCTAATTCTCTATATTTTGTCAGATTACGAAACGCCGTTGTTATTTTTAATTAACTACTACCACTACCCCCATGTTCTTCCGCACAACGTTATAAAATCTGTTTTATTAAAAGTAAGTATATCACGACGACGACGATGCTATCTAATCCGTTCAAAATCAGTCTACTTTCTTCCTGATTCAAAACAAAACTTTCCGAGGTTTTAAAACTACCTGCGTACGACGGTAAATCAACTACAAAGAGAAAGTTGCTGTTTTGTTTTTGCTGCCCACAGGCTGTTTTCATCAAGTATTTTTTACACATTTCTGAACATTCTGTCGTAAATAAAATACGTAATAAGCTTCAAACATTGTTTGCATGCCAAGCCTGTTTACTGTGCTCCACTTTCTTCTACGGTGAAAAAAATTAACAATTCTCTGCCATTCTGATGATATCGTACAAGTTGCTTGAATAAAACGAATGCTTTTACGAATGAGTGAATTAAATGAACAAAGTTGTTTTAAAACAAAGTATAATGTCAAACTATGTAGCAAAAAGTTGACTCCAAACGCATTCTCAACATTGCTTTGATTTACCAACCAACCAACTAGATGCTATCGGCGTAAAAATGCACGTTAAAATTAGTTCAAATTTTCCCTTTCTTATCTAATATGCTAGGATAATAATTCAGCTATGCATAATTCTCCAAACTGCCACAGGAAAGCTTGACTGCACTTGGAAGGCAACTGTCGTTTGAACAAAGTGCTTACATCACTTGTTCGACCGTTTCAGTTAAAAGGGACCATTTCAAAACTACGTTTCATCGTTACAACCAGTCATATATGACATATGAAATGCAGTAAATTTCCTACTCCAAAGCATAAAATGCACGTGCACATTTGTACAATTTTTTGTCTGTAAAAAGTAACCTTTATTTTTCAAACTTTACAGATGCACAAGCCCTTAAAGTGATGCTGCCTATTGTATGCTTTCTAGGCTGGGGCTCTCACCAAGTTGCGATATTTGAAGGAGGTAAATTCTGACTTTAGTGCACATGTGACTGCTCTCGTGATGTTCTTTCCCATACACAGGCATATACTTTCATCGAAACGTGAAAGAAAAGCAGAATTTCGCTCGTAGGTCCATCAGTTGCACACCTTTCTCCTTTTTATCAGGAGAAACTAGACCGTTCCATACGCTCGAAACAAAATAATGTCATATAGCGTATTATTATTATAAAGACAGCATATTTTTTTAATTATAGCATGTAGCAGTTGAATTTACCACAATGCTGCTGCTGCCTGCTGCAGACGCACAAGTATTTGTATAGAAATCTAAAATTTATAATGACTATGCCTTGTTAAAAGTGCGACAGGCTGGTACTTGAAATAACCTTAGCTTTCTAGTACAACCACAGGACGCGTATATGTAAGTGCCAACCTTATCGCATAAAAAAGCATACTTTAAATTATATATATATATGAGGTAAGAATGTTATGTATTGACGTCCTTCTAATAGGGTCCACGAAATAGGTATGAATTTAAGCAATTAATCAATAAGCACGATAATGATGAGTTATTTTAGCACAAGTGAAGTAAAGAAGTGAAAAAGAAATCTAAATTGATTTCTTCCAGCCATTCGTGCCAGCGCCAGCCAGCCAGCTTGTATTTTAGGTTGTGTAAGATGAAGATGAAAAGTAGAGAGGACGTTTTCTCAAGCATGGCATTGAAGGAATTTCTCGACAGGGCCCTTCAACTTTCTTCGCGTGGCCTCGTAGAGGACTTTCCCCTTTTGGTATGTGTGAGAGAGAGACACGCGTCCCGTGTAGGCAGAAAGGACGTTCTCACCGCATTATGGCATCTCTATCTTGTACAGCATCCAAATAGAGAATAAAGTGCCTAACAAGCAATAAGCAACTAAATCATCCTTTTATGGTATCTCTCTCTCTCTCTCTACCTTACACAAACATGCCACCACTATTCTTCTCTTTCTCTCTGCTGATTTGTATGCATTGCACACAGCTTACCTTCTTTTCACAATTTTCCTTCTAGAAGAATTTAACATCACACACACAACCATGAATGCTCTTTTGAATATAAAAGGAAGACATTCAAATCAACTTTCTTTCGTCATAATTTCCCTTCCTTTTCACCAAAATGTGTGTAGCTTTCCTTGACTCTTTTCTTACCACGCTTCGTTGCCCTGTTTTGTAAGAGAATCAAATGGGGAAAGTAATGGGAACGTGACTACACGGCATGTTTTTGATCTTTTTCTGTAGAAAAGATTGGTTCCTCGTTTTATTTTTCAGAAATAAAAAACATATAATACCTATATATACATATATATAATAAGCTTGTCAATTTTGTGTAACGTAATTGTACAACGGGTATGAATGGCAATAACAACTTTCTTTATAGAAGATCCCAATTAGGGAAAATATCAAACAAGCTCAAGTTAACAAGAACTAGTTACTTGCGTATACATTATCATCATTAAAGCATATAATTTACGTTTTAAAAACTTTTTCTCTATAAAATCTAAGCTCATTATACGCTTCTAAGCTTTCAACTTCCTACGCAAAAGCTTTTTTTACTTTGCAAAAAGAAAAACAAGTTTTAAATTTTATATTCTTTATGTCGTCGTCGTAATTTGTTTTGACAGTTTTATGAAAATAAAGCAGCATACTAACAAAATCAGTAGAGCAAAAAGCTGCTATATAAGTAGCTTTTTAAAAATTCTAATTATCAGTTCAGTTGAATTAAACTACCAACTTTTGATTTCAAAGGAAGGACAACAAGTATAAAAAGAACTGGTGAGACGAACGTGAGTGGAAAGAGGAGTTAAAAGGATTACGAGAACTAAAAGCTATTTAAAACGGAAAGCACAAGAAAAACAATTTTTTTAAATATTTTCATTCCATGACGTCTACTATATTATGTATAGATACAAACTCTGCAATTTTTATGCAAGTATATTTGGAACAACTAGGAAGAAAATGTTACAACCGTGTTTTGAAGGTTTACAGCCACAAGGCTTTTATGAAACAGTCTAGGTAATTGTTTTTGAGTAACATTTTGTAAAAAGAAGGGTATACCTATGCTTACGGTTTACATAAAAGTATTAATAATTTCTTGGTAAATTAACGTGAGCGGGCAAAAAGAAGCTACTTGTCTGCTCACATTTTTCCCTCTGCTTGTAAATATATAGGCACGTGACTGTAGGCACGTGTAAATGCCGGGTGGATGAAAACGCTTGGCATTTACTTAATGGGCATAAAAAAAAAGAAATACAATAATTCATAACTCGCATTCGCGACGTTGAGAGAAAGAGTATACATAAAAAATGTATTTATTTAGTTCTGAGAACTGGCTCTGTCTGAAACCATACTGCTTGCCATAAATTCGCAGACAAGTGAGTTGTAATGGTAGTAAAAAGGTTAACATGCTCACAGTCATGTAAGGTACCGGTTTATTTTTTCCCTGTCTACACTGCACTGATACAACTACGCTAGACACTATACTTTCAAACTTTTCTTTGATCTCCATCAGAAATTTGACTGGCAAATTGGTACTAACTAACTAAAAGTTTTTAAATGAGCGGACATCACACAACAGCGTCAAAAGAATAATACTGTTGTTTGTCTGCAAAATCAAAACAAAACAATGCTTGTTTTTCTGTCTGCAACGCAAAACTGCTTTCCATCATTCCACATGGAAATTCTTGGTATATGCAGACATTAGAGATGTATTATCGTCTCTCTTTATGCTGTACATTTTGCAAGTTCAACTTAAAAGGCAATCAGTTAGTTTCGATCAATAATAATATTTTTTTTGTAATGTTAAAGACTACCAGTCAGTCGGTGCAAATTGTACTTTATTAGGGAAAATATTTTTTTTTTTTCCTTTTGTAGATACTGTGACCGTAATGAATGAGTAGTACAAAGTAAAAAAAAGGTTATACAAGACTTTATTGATTTTGCAATTTTCTTTAAAATACAGCAACCCAGTAGTTCTTAAAAGTTCATGCAAGCAGATAATTATTAGCACATTTTCAACTACTGAACCAATTATTTATTTATTTTAGCAGACATGACTAACAGAGAAATAAACATTGCTATCATTCATCGTCGTAAATGTTGAGAAAAACAACTTTATTTTTTCTTTTGAGTTTAGTCTTGAAAAACAAAAATATTGACTGCAATTTATCAGCTTCATCATCATCATCATGATCCTCGTCATTACCTATATCATACTTGGTAATGTTACGCAATGCAATTTCTTGATGTTATGCAAGATTCCATTCCGTATCCGTATCCTGCTCCGTCACCACCGTCGTCGTCGACAAACTTGCTGGTTGTTTACTCGCACTTTTCTCTGGCCACGTACGTACGTTTTCTGCCTTTGCATGTTCCAATTATACTCATGCATGCAAAACGTGTCCCCAACACTTTGGTAACAGTTGGCAAAAAAAGTAATAATATTTTTTTTTTCGTTTTATTTTACATGCATAAGCAAATAAGCAAATATGTACCATCTCATATTATTATTATTCCCTGTGCCATTTGACACTCTTTCCATGTAAAATTCCAAGAAAATGTATTTTTCACGCTGGCGAATAATAAGAGTTGCAGGGAAGACGAGCACATTTTTCTTTTATCAAATTTCATTTTCACATGAACTAGATGAGAAAAAGTTGCATAAAATATTTGAAATCTCCATAGAGGGGTATTAGTATGCACATAAATATTATTCTTGCCATGCATTGCTGTACAGACATATTCATACTATTTATTTACGTTTTCTCGGAAACGCACTTGTTTGATCGAAAGACACAACAACACCCTTCTTTACCTAGACGGCGGCGGCGGTGGCGGTGCAGCATATGACCATTTGCTGGTGTAGTCTACGGCCTACCGTGATGATGATAATTCCCGATATGTCATTGCCCTGTCATCACTCATGATGATATAAATAGATAGGGTTTTGCCAATAGTCAATTTTAGTTTCTAGCATTTATTGACAACTTTTTAGCTCGGATAAAGCAATTGGCGCGGCACTTGCCTTTTTTCTATGATAACACTACATAATGGAAGTAGCGCCTGTAACTAACACTGCCTAGTTTACGCAACGACATGGTTGGCTTCGCGAGAGCCCCAGCTCAGTCCGTTCATAATAATATGACATGTATCAATGGTACATTTTTTTCCAGCTTTACGTAACCTATAAAAAGCAGCGCAGCGCTAGAGTTAAAAAAAATAATAAAAAAACAGCGACGGCAGCAGCAGCAGCAGCAATGCGATCAGCCTATTCCAGTTTGGAGCTCTTTTTTTCCTTGTTACTCCACTTGTCGCAGAGACTTGAGAGCGAATGGTCGTCGTTCCAGTCATGTCCTGTTCTTTACGTTATGCATGCATGATTCTTGGAAGGAGGTAGTGGTAAAGCACACACAAGCCATTCCTCTCTCGCATGGACAGAGATGAGATGAAGCAATAAAAGTCAAAGAAATTATTATTAGGCTTTAGCACACAAAGCGCCAGCCATAAAGACAGGCTCTGGCTTCTAAAAATAATCGTTTTGTTTTACTGGAATTACCGGAATAAGTTATAATTATAACATTAGCTGTGCACTGGCTTGTATAATATTTCAGTTTAACGATAATTATGGCAATTGGTAGGCATACATTGGAAATGTTGTTCAAGAATGGCAAATCATGCACATTAAATTTTTATTTCAGCATGAACCACCGCCACCTGTATACTTTTGTATAACATACACTCAGCTTTCAGCTAATTTTATGTTAACCAGAACAAATGGGAATTTGCTGTTTTTTTCTGGTTTCCAACAGCGTTCCACAAGAAGAACACCCGGAGGAGCAGACACAAAGTTCGCCGCTGCTGCGCTGCATCAATGAGTTCAAAGAGAACTCACCCAAAAGAATGTGGTAAATTGAGACGATGACGACGACGGTATTGTTTGCACCGCTGCTGCTGCTGTTGATGATGATGATGATGATGACACAACACACAGCTTACAAAGGCTTACATAACATAACCTCTTCTTATGCACATAAAGTGGAATTTATAAAGAGAGAAAAAAAACAACAATTCATTTGAAACGTTGCAATTACAAAGGTATTAATAAAGTTTGTACACAGTTGAATGCGATTAAGTTTCGTAAGCATGCTGCTGCGGGGAATGATAATAAAACTAAAACTAAAATACTTACTGCTGCGGCAACACGGCTTTATTAAACAACTACTTATTATATTACCCAAGAATTTTTATGATCTCTCTTTCTCTCTCTCAATTCCGAAATAGGTTCAAGTGTTTAAGTTTAAATGTTTTACATATGCACGCATTATATTATACAGTGGTATGTATGCCTAGAAAGAGATTTGATCAAGTGGATTCTCAATTTAAGCTGTGCTCTCGTACATTTTTTTATTGACATCACGAAACAGCATAGCTGATTTATACCCTGCGAAATTGAGCACGATACTGCTAAAACAGATACATAATACCTATGTCATGTTGTTAAAATATAAATTTGGTGCATACGCGATAAAAAAAATTTGGTGCTAGCTCGTTCCATGAACTCGGAGCTGTCTTCGTCATCATGATAACCATTATTACCACCACATTATGTACTACTTTTACTCGTCGTCGTCGTCAATAAAAGCATAAATCAACAAAGAAGAGGATCTTGGGTCCGTTTGCTAAGTTGTATAACCAAACAATCCTCATTACTCATTACCTTCATTATTCTACACGCTTATACAACACTGGAAAATACAATGTATCATTTTTACACTCGCACCACCAGCAGCAGCAGCACACAGCACAAGCATTTTTAAGTGGTGTTTCTGGCCCTATGCTGGTGGCGATAAATGATCAATGCCATATTACAACTTTAACAAGTTATGCAACAGCCTTTTTTCCCAACCACAACTGCTTACTCCATTTGTACAGAAGGAGGCACATAAAAAACGACCAAGTCTTCTGTTCGTATTGCATAAACGTCAGCGAAAAAAATAGGATTTGTGCACTGGATATATATGCATTTATATATATTTTTAACCGTAAGTACCTAAATCTATCTCCTTTTTGTATCTGCCCACTCACATAACACCAGAACCACCTTTCTCAGCCCATGTCATTTCATTTCACTCCATTTATTTCATGAACAACCATGAAATTATTCTCCATTCTATAATAAATAATGTACCTCTTACTAAATTATATACCTTCTGCCTTGTCTCTTACCTTGTAACTTTTATGTTCCACACAGAGTGCTCATCGTATTTACCATACTACCTACGTGTATCATCATCATGTAACGTAACCATCTGACAACCACCACCTACTTACGTAAACACACCAGAGAAAAAAAAAATCATGAACAGCACTGGCTGTCTTCTTGTCAGCTTATGTAAACGTGAATCACCATGATGATGATGATGATGATGACGATGATGATGATGATGATAATGTTGATGACTGCTTGACTGTGAGTACATAACAATTTTAACAAATCCATGTTCCATACTTACATCATTCAATAATAATCCAATTCAACAACATGATCCTCTCATGGTTTTTTTTTTGAGAAAATCTAGATGAGATGAGCAAACCTAGTGAACGATATATTCATCATCATGATAGTTAGCATTAAATAAGAGTTTATGCAATGTGAATCATACTCTCAGGTAAAATAGACAGGCAGATAAATAGCAAATACATGCTGCTACATTATTTTATTTATTCCAAATAACACAATTGAATCTTTTTTAAAATTGTGATTGCCATCTTTATCATTTTTTTTCTTTTTGATCTCCATGTAATGTATTATTTTTTTAGCGAAATACGCTAGATTTCTTGTTGCGCTGATTAAAAAATCCGGTTTTTGTTAGAATTCGCGTCATCATTGTCATTTTTTGTTAAAAAATTCCAAGTCAACAACAAACAGTGCAGCAGCAGCAGCAGCAGCAGTAGCAGCGCAGAAAGCAACACTCATTCATGCATCTCTCCTCTACATTTTATAACATGAACATATTATGGAACCAAATCATGTATGTACATGACATACCTCAACGTGCGTCTGCACAGAAAAAACGCTTCGTTCCATAATAATTATAGTTGTGAAGGAGGTTGCGAAATCCCTTATGTGGACGCACATTATCAAGTATTCACGAGATGAGCAACGGGCGCAGTACAAATGGTTCCACCACCATCATCATCCTTTGTAAAATAATGGATTAAACATAAAAAGTATAATGTCTTGTATAAAAGCAGCAAGTAACGTTTGTTTTGCATGGAAATAAGCGTTCTTCCTCTCTCTCTCTCTCTCTCTCTCGCACACACATAACACACAGCAAAATAAATATTTGAGCCTTGAGCCAACGGTTCAATTCAGCAAGCGAGAGTAGTAGTAATAAGTAGAGCTACTAGTCAAATAGAAAGAAAAGCACATCAAATATGAACAAGGGAAAAGAGGGTATGAAAATGTCATGACAAAGCCGTTCGTAGTACGTAGCAGTATCTCACATCACGTCAAATAATGCTTTACGACAACTCATTCAATTCAAAGAAGCACACATTTTACTACATTCAGATTGCAAAGAGATTTCCTCTGGATTTCCTGAACACTTTTGTACTATATTTCGTCTCATCTTCTTGACAGGGGCTCAGTTGTGGTTTGTGCCAGCGGATAATATTTATCTGTAATGATGATAATTGTGATGAGAATGTTGGCGTTATCCTCAGACCACATACGCAAACAGTTATAGTAGCATATAAGCATATAAGCCAATCGATTCACTCAGTAGTATGTTCCATATTATTATCGCTGCTGTTTCATGTTTCAGTGAAAATAATATAACAATTATCTTTATCATTATTACACACTGGCACTCCAGCAATACGATGACGACCGTATTTTCTCCGCTGCAAACGGTAAAACCAGCTCCTTATCATCAGAATCATTGTCAGTGATTGTATGTACTTCTCATCAGCTTTACTTATAACAATGGTTTGCAACAGCCCACACAGCGATGGGTAGTAGTAAAGCAAAAGGTAATAATAATAATAATAAGTTTTCCATGTGTTGTTATATCAGGCCGAATAGGTAGTTATTCTTCTTCAGCATCACACAACAGATATCTACATTATATTTTTAATACTTTTGGTCGACATCGTAGATGTGGATGTGGATGGTTGCGTAATTTGTAATAATGCTAATAAGTAAGGCCTATGATGATGATGCAGTAAAATAGAAGCTGCAGTTTAGCCCAACGTCACATAACATCCAGTAGTAATAATATACTCATCTCATCAGTTGGATTGCTGGGAATAAAACAAGCTTTTAGTTAGGGCAATGCTATTAGATTTCTCCCCTGCCCTGGTGCTTGTTGTTGTTACTCATCATGGAGTGTTTGCAGCAGCGAGTCGGCAAAAAAAACTGAAATAGCAATGAATAATAACATGTATGTACCTAAAATCCTTCGATTGGAATAACAAAAGCGCTGATGCCAATGGCCCTGTCGTCGTCGTCGTCGCGTCATTCCGCTCTTTCATTGTAATCATCATTCTCAGCAGCACAAAAAGCTGTTGTTGTCAGGAGCGCAGCTATAATAGGGGCACAAGGAACATGTGTCGCCCTGTTTTTAAAAAAGTAATGCATGCAAAAATTCCAGTTTTTGTCCGTTTTACGTAAAAAAATATATCTCTTTTTTAAAGTTTTTTTATGTCAGTGTAACTTTGAAATGACTTCAAATTCTCTGCTTTAAAATTCACATCAGCTAATTCTTGAATTAATCATTTTAAACTAGTTTGCGAACGACTCGAGAATATAATTAAACTTTACTTTTTTTATGAAAAAAATGATAAAATTGTCAACTGTAGTGCCCCTTTTCTAGAATGTTGATGGATGCGCACCTGGGCTATTTGTTGTTATAAACATGTGTCGCCCTGTTTTTAAAAAAGTAATGCATGCAAAAATTCCAGTTTTTGTCCGTTTTACGTAAAAAATATATCTCTTTCTTTAAAGTTTTATTTTTTATGTCAGTGTAACTTTGAAATGACCTTTCAAATTCTCTGCTTTAAAATTCACATCAGCTAATTCTTGAATTAATCATTTTAAACTAGTTTGCGAACGACTCGAGAATGTAATTAAACTTTACTTTTTTTTTTAAAAAATGATAAAATTGTCAACTGTAGTGCCCCTTTTCTAGAATGTTGATGGATGCGCACCTGGGCTATTTGTTGTTATACAATTACCAGCGTATCTTCTCAGTGCATGCTACTACTTTATATAATGAATTCTCAGAGATGATGATACATAATCTTACTGCAAAAAACCTCGGTAAACATCAATAAGGTAGTGTGTTCTTATGACGAGTATGCAAAGCTTATGGATACTTGGAAGAACGCTAGACGAAGATGAAAGAGAGTTAGGTAGGAATGGGAAAAAGCAAGTGAATTTTTCAATGGTACAGATGTGAAAGTATTTGGACGGAGATAGGCCTCGTGTTGTATTTCACAAACAAGCCGTCGGGGACAAAGACGACAGGGCATAAAGTACAAACACACCAGTGATCAAGTCGGAGAAGCAATGTAAAAAAAAACTGAGCAGAAAGATTGAAGGCGTAAGTTATACAAGACTATGAAATAGCCATATTATAATAGTTGATTGTCTCGTTGTTGGGGGTGCGTTACGTAACATTTTTTAAAAACATGCTATTAGTAATTGTGCAAACCGAAAAATGGTTGTATTTATTTACAGTGCTTCCCACTTCCCACTACTACTGTGTGATGTGATGTGAATTGAGGCTGAATAAAAGATATCTTGTGGTGGTGGGTGACGGACAACGAGAAAGAGAGAGCTGTAGCTAGAGACGTTGCGTGCTGCTTTCATGCAAACCCTTTGAAAAGAAAGGTAATGACGCTGCTGGTGGTGACGATGATGATGATAAGGTGACTGGACTGATGATAACTGAAGCGTTATCGCGTGGTTGTCATCATTTTTGGTGAGATAGGACAACAACCGCTCCAAAAAAATAAGACACTTGAAGAAAATTTATTATTGAGTTGGGTACAATGTAGGAGGGAGGCGAGTATTTTTTTAAAAAGTTGAAGGGAAAAAGTGAAGGAGTTTCTTTGTCATTCTTTGATATTCTCAAGATTTTTGTCAACAAGCAAACTTAAAATTTTTTTTTTCATGGAGTAGTCTCTTCGGCTAGTGGTATGTATGGTACATTGAAAAGAAGAAATTCGCAGAAGACACGTTTTCGGAAAATGTGCTGTTGTTGGTGGTGCTGCTGCTGCAATGCTGACTGGTAAACTTGGCAGATGACGAGAAAAACTCACGTCAGCTGACTCACTGACAGTCATTTATTTATTGTTATTATTATTACTATTATTATTATTACGAGGAGGTGACAATGACGATAGAACTACTGCTCACTAAATTTGCGTAACAAATTAATATAGCGAGAATGCCATTAGTTAATAGAGCAGGAATAAGCTATTGTACGTATAAAACATTGTAATAAATAATTTATAGTGTTATTGATCGCGTTTTGTTTGTTGTTTTCTTTTGTGTTTAAAGTTCTTTTTTTAAATTGTGAAAAGTGATAGTGTTGGTGGTATTTTATCAGAGAAAGATGGAGGGAGTTGATCCTTTGCTCGGAGTATTTTAGTATTGGAGGAACTGTGCCTGAATCAGATTACTGTGAAAGCCAACTTTGTAGAAAGAAGCAACACTTGAGTATATTATGGTGTGTTCCAAGGAAACTCCAGAGAGGAGCTTTTGTTGTTGTTGATACAGGATCGTCTCTGTACGTGTACATAAATGGATGCTGTACTTACCTGTCATTCTCTCCCTCCATACATATATATATGTGATGAATGATGGAATACTTGGAAGCAAGAATAGAAGTTGGCGATTAATCCTTTTTTCTTCGAAGGCAGAAAAAGCTGGGGGGATTGCTCCATGAAAGCAGCTTTCCAAAGAAGTAATAAATATATAATGAGACATCCACTTGCAATAAAAGCTTGGCATTGGGCTAAAAGACTAAAGTCTTCTTGAATCAACTTATATTTGGCGAGAGTGATAGGAGCGATAGTATTTACCCAAACACACACACACACACACATGTCATGTCAGTTACCTTTTGTGAGGTTCCATTCTCATTCCTGGAAGTACAAAGTAATCAAATCAGTTCATCTTGAAATGGAAAATAATAAGAGGAATAACTGATGATGATGATGTCGATACACAGTACGCACACATATATGCACAAACAACCCCAACAAAATAATTCTCGGAACGTTTCCTCTGTGAATGGCTCTACTTGTGGTATGTTGGCCGTGCCTTGCGGTTATTTAAGAGACTATTATGTCGTAATAATCCCAGCTGGTTAAAGTTTTGAAATAACATATTTACATCATCAGTAGAGAAACAGCAGCAGCAGTAGCATGGATATTTAAATTTTTGCATAATAAACAGAAGCCGTCACCATCATCATCGTCGTGGTCGTGATTACTATGTGTATTTATATATTGTCGGGTAAGTTGTGCATGTTCGCGGTGAGTCAATTTGATAATAATAATATCCTTTTTCTCTCCTTTACCAAGTCATCTTCGGCCTTCTCTGTAATTATGATGAGTTTAACATTTTAATTAAATCAATTGACACTTTGGTTGACTTGACATTACTTTCGCAGTATCATGTTGAGACGGCTGTGTGTATTTTCGCGTGTATTCCAGCTTCATGCAATAGTCGCTATTTTTTTCTTCTTTTTCCACTGCTATCTCTTTTTTTCCCTTTCATACATTTTAATGCATAAAAAATTTATATAGCCATATGTACATTTATATATAGGTATGTCTTATGTTGGTTACATAAATAGGTAGTAAGTGTTGGTATAATAATGACTCGCACATGTCGCTTATTTATACATGTATGTAAGTAGCAAAAGAAGATGTGCCTACCTTTTTGTTATTAGGATGACGACTTTCATTTTGCCTCTCTTACGCAACGTGTCTCATTACGTGATCATCTTAAATTTTGTTCTGCTTTGGCTCATATTTGCAACGCTCTCTCTTCCTTTCTCTTGTTCCTTTCAAAGTTGAGTTTCCTCCACCACTCCACTACTACTACTACTACTACTCATACACAAATCCATACGTAATACATACAAAGAGACACTGCTTATTTACATAGAAGGGCTTGAACCTTTCTTTTTTTGTGTGCTAAGCGTAGTAGATAGTAAGTAGAGAAAAAAATAAAAGAAAGGACCTACGTGGTAGTTATATGAAATGATGAGCAGTACGAAGTTTAATTAAAACGGACTACTCTTTATTATTATTATCGTATTATATGTATGTTGCCCACTTAAATGTATGAATATATCTTGTTTGTTAGTTAATGCTTTAATGCTTGTGGATATGATACACACGCAAAGACAAGATTACGTTTTCAGGATGCGCACTTTTCTCTCTCTCTCTGTCTCTCTCTCATGTCATCCATCGTATAGCCTCATCATCATCATCATCATTAAACCAGCCAACCATTCTTGTTTCGTAGAAAATGTCTGTTTGATAAACATGTTATAATGCATGCCATACGTAGACGTGATTATTACACTAGAATAAAAGGGGAAATGGGAGCACAAGGCAGGCAATTTAGGACGACAACGGTGGTGGTGGCGTTTCAGTTCTGTTATATGACATATATGCACATATGTACGTTATATCTCAAAAGTTACGTATGCACCGTTATTATTATTATTATTATTTGTTACATAAGCTGCGTTCATTTCATACTAGTTCATTGCAGTTACACAACTCATACATAGTTATAAGTTGCATACAACCAGAAAAAGGAAGAAAGTAGTGGGTGTTACGTTAATGCTGATAGGCTTAAGTAAGTGACCCTCTCGTTGTTACATAAAATATTGAAAAAAAAATCTATATAGTCAAAAGTAAAAAAAATATGAGAGAAAAAAAGATGGATAGATAGACAAAAAAGCTACATGCACATCATGTTGTATCTTTTTTCTACGGAATAAAGGAAAATGGAGCACTCAACTTTTCCTTGAGCTTAAAAAAAGAGCGTATATATACATGTGTATGTGTGTGTGTGTGAGGTTGAATACATTAGTTTGGCTGTCAGGCACGCAGCAGTCAAGGAAGGATTCTCCTTGTCGATTTATCTGTTGCAAAAAAAAGTGATGGAGCGCTGAATACGCCAGAGTTGTGTTACGACGATGATAACAAAAGCAGAATCTGCAGCACACACAAAAGCATGATGATGCTGCACATTCATGCAGCATTTTTTTTCATTCAAACCTTTTACCACGGCGACTACGGTGGCTAGGTTAGGGCTCTAACTAACTCGTAACTCACTTTCCGTTTAGGCTAGTGACTAGAACGGCGATCAAAAGCAGAAAAAAGGAGAAATGAAAGGAGAGAGAGCGACAAAGAGCAATTTCATTTTGGCAGGTTTCCTAGAAAAAAGAAGATCGAGTTTGGAGTAAGCATATAGCTTAGAGTGAATGGAGAGATAGTAAATGCAATAATAAATGCAATATGTTCCTTAGCCTTATCACCTTCCATTAAAAGACTTGCCGTTCGTAGTTACAACTCTCTCGCTCTCATGACCAGCAACGCCAGCAAGACAGTTAGATAAAGATGCTGTTTGTTTGTAGGTAGGTGGTGATGGTGGTGGTGGTAGTAGTAGTAGTAGTAGTGTGGCATGGAGTGGATATGATATGGCGCATATACATTATTGCCTATATAAAAATCATGTGTGTAGTGGAGGTATTTTATATGTTCCTTCACCACTACCAACAACCAAAACTCAACTCCAATTCTAACTTCAAGTTCCAACCAACTTCTTTTGTAAGCCAAGAGAATTTGAGAGGAAACGTGTTTTTCCTTCTTCTTCTTCTCCTCCTCCTCCTCCCTTTTCTCTCCCGTCTCGTGTACAAACGTTACGTAAAAAGTGATCAGAACGGAAATACCTTGGCTTCGCTTGCCTGTCTCTTTCTCCCCCTCCCATATTTTGCCGCATTACGTTATATGGAAATTATATAGGGAATGTTACGTATGAGTATAACGAATAGTTACATCACATGCAATGATGATTACATATTTTGTGTACGTTTCTCGTTGGGTCAACAGTATTGCCTTCTTAGAAGGATGGAATGGGATTGGAAATGGGAACTACATTATTACTACTTTACTACTACTGCTACTCCTTAGTACGGCATACAATACGGCATACTATACGGCATAAAACTTTTATATGACATGCTTGCAAAAACACGTTACGCGTATATTCCAATAATTTCGCCCTTTCTCTCTTTTTCTCCCAACAAAAGTAATATGCAGCTATGTGCAAGCCAGCGAACATTTGTTTTCATTTTGAAGAAAATTTGCGAATTGTCTTTTTTTTGTTATACTTATATAAGGTCGCTGCTAAGTTGTTACGTAAAACTGGTAGGGATATTGGCAACAATAGTAGTAGCAGTAGTAAATGTAAACATTCATGCATGCTATGCTCGTGATATTATTGTTGAACAGGTAATAAATGTTTAAATATATAGCTGGAGTCACGGTTTGGTCTCATGCATGAATTGTGGGATATGTGTGGACTAGAATTAGCGTTATTCGTGGAATAACAGTGGAGAGGATTTTGGCATTTTTGCATAATTTAGCACATCAATACTTAGATAAATTTTCTCTGTGGTACGTCGTAAGAGAAGAAATAATAATATAGTAAAGGCAAAAATTGAAAGAAAAGAGTGATATATTTTCTTGCTCTTTTACACTTTAGCCATCATAATAATGATTTTAGGATGAATACATGAATATTTTGCCTGATATGAGGGCGGGTGTGCTGTTGTTGTAACCGCCAAGCCAACCGTCTATAACTATACTACTTGTGTAGACGTAGAAATGTGCTAGTGAGTTGAATAGCATTGCATTAGTGCTCGTATGAACACTACTATACTATACACATAATATATACGTATATACATACATACATGCAAAAATTTTGAAGATGGACAGTTTTGTTTAACGCTTTCTTTCGTTCATACCAGCAGTCGTATTATAATAATTCATGCACAAACACAGAAAACCAATCGTCATTAGTGGCACGAGGTTTCCGCGTGCACAAAATGAACGCAATAATAAATAGGTAGTCATGCCGAGAAGAGCATTACAACGGAAATTTGGGCTTAATTAAATATTCTTTTCAGTCTAAATATCAGCAATTACCAACTGCATAAATACATTTCCTTGTATATAGGGATTAGACTGTACATACTCCTACATTAGAGCATTGACAAGTTTGCTGGAACTAATCTCTAAGGTCACGTGTTTCTCACCTTGAAGAATGGTAGTAATGTTGCTTCCGGGTTTGTTTGCTCGTATGTAATAATCCCAGCAATAATGTTTTTTGTTGACTAAACACAACGCGCTGTCTTGCAGTTAGCGTTGATTGGAATGAAATTTTAATTTTAAATGACGTTTTGTATTTATTTATTTTTTATTAAAAAAATATATGCACTCGGACAAATACATGGCAGTTTCTTTCTACTTGAAAATAAATAAACTCCAATTAGTTTTGCTTACTCAGCTCATTAAATAGAAAATTTGCTAAAGTAGTTTTTGTACCATTTTCTTTTGTACAATTGCTTGCCTAAATATTTACTTCTTGCTGGGAACGTGACACTGCTATTACTACTGCTACTACGACCAAAGAGAAACATGAACAAAAGGAATGACATCAAAGAGAAAAGGTATTACTATTTTTGACTAGTTTCGGGACATACGCCACCACACATGTTACACGAGATTGTTGCGTGTTCCACGAACATTGTACCTTTCATATGAACATGATGATGCATGATATTTTCATAGGACGAGTGTATACGTGTACTATTATTGATCAAATTTATTTTTTCATATAAATGCCCTTTGTCTTGTCTGCATTACCTATTTATGGACTTGTGCTATTATTTTTTTTAGAACTTTCACTAAATCTGCTTTCATCTTGCCGCTTTCACCGGTTTACACAACACCGATGAAAAAAGTAGTATGTAAACATAAGCGAATGTATATGGGCAAATGGCTATACTAGAAGTAAAAAAGCGAACGGCAGTACTAGCAAGCACTTTCCAGATAAATGGAAAATGTCACGCGATAGTTCACGTGAAGCAACTGCTGCTGCTGCTGCTGCTGCCTGCCGCAGCACTTTCATCATTGCCAAAAGTAAAGCCAGGGGAGCGTTTGCAAATGCCCACATTGTACATTTCTTTTACTCAGCTCTTTGCATCTTTCTCTTCAGCTGAATATTATTGTGAAAACAACGACGGCCAATTCAGGTGGATACGGTGTGTGAGTGAGCCGAAAATGCTGTGTACTTGGAATCGGAAAAGTCCTTGTAACAGCGACAACCACTACCAACGCTTTTCCCTCTCTCCATTATATCATCATTGGAGCAAATGTGTGTTTGTGTGCTAGCTAGCTAGCTAGCTAGCATGACACGCCAACGTGCTGAATGTGATGCAAGGGCAGTTTCCCACTTGGCTCGTTACGCTACCGCAATATTGATATAGGCTACCACCAAAGCGTTGGTTGGGTATCCGCCACCATCCACAAATTCACCAAGTACAAATATACCAATCTGTAATGAAAACTGCAAATAAATAACGACCATGATTATTATTGCATAGGTACGGCTAGGGTTTTTATTATGTACACAATTTTCCAGAATGTTGCATTTCAAATAATGGCATGTTGTTTTCACCTTGAGAATAACTCGATTGAGGTGGATAGAGCGCTACTGCGATTATGTATGACAGTAAGATGATAATGTACAAGACAAGATGGATAGACAAGGTGATGAAAAGAATTGGGATGTTGAAATAGCAACCATGTTGTTTTTATTCTAGATAAAGAGAAATGTTGACCAGGTTAGGTCTGTTGTCTAACATTGGGATGAGGTTGTTATTGTGCGTATTTCGTAATGCTAATATTCCACAATATGCATGTTGAAAGATACGCAGCAATTTTTTTTAGTTAAAAGGGCAAGCCATAATACATACATGCATACATATGTAATGGAATGAAATTAGCAACTTGGCAGTCATTCATCACATCTTCATCATCATCCCAAGCAAAAGAGTATAGCAAATCACTGCATTTCACCAGAACACAAATTTCCATAAGCTTAAAGCAATATAGGTATATTATTATCGCCTTGACTCTTCTCATGAATAGTTAATGTTGCTCTTTTTTAGCATGTTTTCTGCTGAGTAGGTGGTCTATATAGTAATTTCTACATTTTGTGGTCACGTATTGCCCTGCTGATAAATAAAATTGAAAAGAGTGGACACTGACTGCTGCTATGAGCTGACACTCTGTTCTCGCATGGCACGGCATGACATGTTTTGTACTCGCTCCATCAGACGAAGGCTTGTCCGTTTGAATTTTTAATGGAACTTGTTTGCTGATTATGAAATGCGATGGTGATGACGAGTTGACGAAAAATAATGTGACGAACAAACCAAGCATTTAACTTGGCAACGGCTACTGCAGTTAACTTTCTTTCTGAATGTTTCTTTGCTCGTTTAATGCCAAATTTCATTAGATAAATTGCGTAAAGTAATAAAAGTAATTTTAAAAAAAATTACATTGAATGCAATCGAGGCAGGACAAGTAACGGGGTCTTGCCGGCCATTGTACTTTGCTCTGCTGTGTCGTTGTGTGGAAAAAGTGAATATGTAATCACTATAATATATAATATATCTAATGTACTTCTGATGTTTCCTAAATCGATACAACTAAAAGTTTAGACAAGTACACAGTTTTCGTTTATATCCGCTTCCTCCTTGCCAACACAGAGACAACACATTATTATTACTTGCATCATCATCCATTTATTTGTTTGTCTTCCTTCCCACCACACATTTATATATGACATGGTCGTCACCTGGAAATGCTTTTTTGCTATAATGCATTAGATTGCTGCAAGCTGTAAAATTAGATTCTATTCCTTTTACCACGTAAATACAGCGAATGACTATTTAGAAACTGAAGCTACAACAACTGTCATCGTGGGGAAATACATGCATAATACATAACATAGAGCACTCACTGCTAGTCATTGTCGTGGTGTAACCCTGTAGTAGACATTCCATCATCATCATCATCATCATCATCGTCATCATCAGTAGCAATCAGATTTACATAAACACGGTTTTGTGTAGACAGGCTGGCAGTAGCTATTGTAATAGCTCGTCTAAATTCTATATAATGGTGTCTAGGAGGATGATCAACAAATTTTTACTGTTACGGAACACTTCTTACACAACTATCATCGTAGTCATCATCATCATTCTCAATCCTTTCGTAACATATCGATTACCTAAAATATTTGGACAAACCCGCTGTTTACTACGAATTATATTTTTTTTTCGAAAATGGAAAAAAAACGTGAGGTTATTACTATCAACTTTACCTATCATTTATCATTTTTGTCCACTTGTATAGAACGTGCTGAAGTCATGCCGGCTTAAATACTTAATGTGCTGCTTTTGTAACATGCTCTCATTTTTTTAACCGGACAATTCCAGAAGTCATTATATGACGAAAACTACAACTGACGGACAGTGAACATGAGTTTACTAAATTACTTTAAATTTTGTAAAACCCGTAATGATAATTAAAAGCCAAAAAAAAAATTTTTTTTTAGAGGAGAACATTACTACCTACTCTTCATTTGATTACCTCCCACGGATTAAAAAAAAATACTTATCATGAAATAATGTGTCTTATATGTCAGTTAACTTGTTTAAAAAATAACAGTTTTTTCATGCATTGAATTTTTGTGCTATCTACTCCTTTTTTTCCAGCCCATATAAAAAAATGTTTTTCCACTTGACTTTTAAAATTTGACCACGTTTACATTTATATATTTCGCTGAAACTTTGCTAACTTTACACAACATACTTATTAGCGATAATAATGACGACGATGATAATATCAAGTGAAGATGATGCTTGCGCAAATAATTATTGCATACTAAGCATAATCACTCGATATTTCTAATAATAATAATAATAATAATAATAACATATTTTTATTAAACTTTTATCTTGTTCCAAACCTTTTCAACTGGAGATACTCACAATTCAAACGTCAAGCAATCAATCATAATTGCGTGAGTGAGTATCCTGATAATTGAATAAAAATGAAAAGAGCGAGAAAAAGATAAAAAAAGAGAATTACCAACGTACCCAAAACTTCAATTTGTCATTTATTTTTTTTTTCTTTTGCAATAAAAATACTTTTGTACTTCATTCTCACATCTGGCACAAAACGCCAAGCAAGGGAAGAAGCAGAAAATTTTTCTCAGAGAAATCACGAAAAGGTTAATTTTGTCTGAAGTTAAGCAAATATTGTTTTTTTTTTTCTAAAAAAAAAATAAGTATTATTAATAGCATACAACAGCGCAGCTTAACTTTTTTTCTCTGCTGGCAGGCAGACAACGAGAGAAGCATCAGATCACGTTTTTTTGCACACACACACACAGACACACATACATATATATATATATATGTGCATATATGCACACACACACTAGCTGCTTGCGTTTTTGCATTACATATTATTATTTTCATTGATCGTTTCTGAGCTCGTGCTAGTGCTTGACACTCTTGTGTAACCTTCTCTCTTTTTTCCTTCTCTCATTATCCAGAAAAACATGTTATACAACTAGACCCAGCAAAGCAGAAGCGCAAACTATACATACTTACCAAAACCAACTGTTCTTCTTCTTTTTTTCCTAATATATTTATTATTATTATTATTTTCTCAACTGAAACAAAGTCGTTGGTTTTCCGCAGCTAAAAAACACCTAACTAGTAGTATGCAGTTATGGGGCGGTGATGTCTGGCTGGATAAAAAAAAAGTTTTCTTGGTTGCTCCAACATTTCCCCCTTTAGGAATAATACATAAATGAAAAAAGTAGTAGAAGAGAGAGAGAGAGAGAGAGAGAAAGAGCAGTAAAATAAATATAACTACATGGATGTAGGCATATGCATAAGATGTTGTTACGTATTCCTGGGAGCAATACGTAATCCGACATTTATTTGCCGTTATATAGGCAGCGTTACATATACATGTACATCTGTATACAACGTCGCACACAAGAGTTCCAAAAAAGTTCAAGTTAAAGTTACCTACATATATGAAAACTGAAGCGCTGCATTTTCTGCTGCTGCTGCCAGCGCCTATACGGTTACGTAGCAGTAGTAATAGTTGTAGTAGTGGTGGTGGTGGTGGTAGAGCTGTGTGTAGTATTTAAGTGGAGAAGTGTGCTCCTTCAAGCGAAACAAGGCAGTTATATAAAGAAACGTGGGCATAATAACATAATATATAACAACATGCCATACTGCTCGGATTGTCTTCTCCTCTCCTTTTGCTTCCTGTGTGCTTCTCCTTCTGCTGCTGCTGATGTACTAAAGAATAGTGATCATGATGTTGACGATGGTGTTTTTTAAAAGGAGTAGTAAAGAAGCCTGTATATGAAAAAATAGTGGTGCGCAACAGACAGCAAGGCAAGGTCTTTCCATTTTTTTGTCAGCGGCAGTAATAGTAGCAGTAGTTTGTGTAGCAGCAGTAGTAGTAGTAGTAGTCCTCGTTCGTAGTATAGTATAGTGGCAGTAGGAGCAGCAGCAGCAGCAGCAGTGATGGTCGAAATGGATGGATAATACACTTAAATAAGAGGCTATTCTAGTTCCGCCAAGTTAGTTGGAATGGAGAGGTGATGGTGAAAGGAAGGTTTGTGGAAGCAAGCGAGAGAGAGAGAGAATAATAACAAGCGAGTAAAAAACAAGTACAACATCAGCATATATTACACAGTGTGTACCTATGATAGCAGGATAAAAACGTAAATATTAGTTCCTATATAGCACATTGCTACTATTTTCTCTAGTCTCGTGTCTGTCTCTCCCTATCTGTGTCTCTTTGTGCTGCCACTGAACGTACTTACTTTCTCCATTCTCTTTTTTTGCTTTCTTGTTGTTGTTGTTGACAAAAACAGTACTGACGGGGAGAAGAATAATTATAGTGTATATGAACAGGGATATATATAAATATATATATATGTGTGTGGGTAGAGAGAGACAATAAGAAAAAAAAGACAAAAACAGTTTTATTGATAAAATATACAGAAATGCTATTATCATTGTGATTAATTATGCAACGTGAAATTGATTGTTATTTCTCACGTGTAGAAAGTGTGTGACGAGAAAGTTGGGGAAGTTGCAGAGAGAAGTTTACTGTTATAATAATTTTGGAACATTTTGGAATCAATGGTGATCGGAAAATTGCTGCTTGGAATGATGAATGAGCAGGAGTCTTGTAGTGGTGGAGGTGGGAGTCACCGTGGAGGAGGGAGGGCAAGTAAGGAATGGGTGCTAGTAGCTAACAACAATACGGCAACCTCGTTGGGTGGCGGCGGGGTAACGCTGAACAGCGAGAGTGGAGCTGAAAATGCGTATAGTAAAGTTGGCGAGGAGGATCGCTCAGCGGAGGTAGCGACAAGGGATCAAACAATAACAACTACAACAACAACAGCAGCAACATTGTCGTCAGTTTCGTCGTCTTCGTCGTCCACTCCTAATAACAGTTCCCAGTTCAGAGAGCTGATCGAGATGCTCCTGTACTGCTATCTGGAGTATGGCGGGATGCAACGGTCGGAGCAGTTTCGAAATTTGGTGGAGG
The DNA here is from genome assembly GCA_027743785.1 of Sinhomidia bicolor. Taxonomy (NCBI): domain Eukaryota; kingdom Metazoa; phylum Arthropoda; class Collembola; order Entomobryomorpha; family Entomobryidae; genus Sinhomidia; species Sinhomidia bicolor. The sequence goes on from JAHZMT010002617.1 coordinate 24,190, forward strand.
TGTTTCTATGTCCTGTTTTTGAACAAGCGAACCGGTCTTTGTCGTCGTCGTCATCGTCGCCTCCAGCGGTAGCAGTAATACCACCTTCGACGACAACAACAACTTCATGTATTACCTCTGTGACCACTCCAGCCCCGGCAATGCCTCCATGCTTGCAAGTGAGTGACTCTTCGTCATGCAGTAGCAACAGCGCTGTAAGTTGCAGCGACAGCAGCAACCCGACACCTACCTTAACAGCGGTAGCATCTAGTTGTACATCCTCATCCCCGTCATCAACGGTGGTTGTAACCGCAGGAGCTGGAAGTGGTGTTGCTGGAAGTGCTAATAAAAACAGTTGTAAAAGCGGTGTTTCTGAAGGAGGAACGTGTAATGCAGAGAGTGAAATGCTTTGCCCTGTATGTTATGGGATTCTTGTTGAGCCGGTAACCATTCAGTGTGGCCATTCGTACTGTAAAAAGTGTATGCAGAACGAAGTGGCTGGCCGCTCGTGTCGACGGTGTAGTCACTTCCTTACGTGTGCCGAGGCGGCTCAGTGTAAAACGAATGTGTTGTTGGGAGGACTAGTAGAAAAGTGGTGGCCGGATCAAGTGACAGCAACCAGACTGCGGAATGAAGGAAACAAAATGTTTGAGGAAAAACAGATGGATAAAGCAATTACCAAGTATACTCAGGCACTGGCTCTCGGTAAGAACAACTGCATTTTTATAGCATGATGCTGCTGAGTGATGGATTTCAGTGTTAGAATGGGAAGATAACATAATTTTGTTTTTTTTATTGTTTAGCCCCATACGACCATCTTTCTTTGGGAAACAGATCCAATTGTTTACTCACTGCTGGAAAAAGTGAAGAGGCTCTACAAGACGCTGACTTTGCAATCAAATGTTGCCCAGTTTGGGCGAAAGGCTACTTTCGTAAATCCGCTGCGATGATAAGTTTGGGAAGATATGAGGAAGCATTTCTATCCCTTACTGTATGCATGTACCTGATGAAGCTTGGTTACTCCAAGAAATCCTCCTCTTCGTCATCCTGTGAGGATCCTGCACGTGCCCAAGTAACCAATGAAATGATAAAAATCCTTCAAAAAATTTTCCTTCAATCGGCCAGCGCCGCTGTTGGATCAACCCTCAAAAGGCACAACGTGAACACAACAGAGCACATTAATATTCAATACTGCCCATATCCCGGTGTTAGAAGACGTAGCTGTAGTGCCACAGGCTTTAATCGTCAAGACTGGAATGATTCCTCCGAGTACAATTCAAGTGGGGATGAGAGTGATCACGTGATACTAGCCCATCATCATAGTCATCATCAGCACGCGTGGAAATCCAATAGAACTTGTCCTCGTCAACTACGCGAGCAAACTCTTCAACGCAGTTCAGCGTCCCCGACCATGGTGGAACAACTGAGTTTGCGAATGAGTCGCTTGTTCAACAGGGCTCGTCACGATCTCAAATGTTTTGAAAACAGACTGAGAGGAGCGTGTGCTAGCAGCAGTGGTCATCAAAAGACGAAAAAAACGCGTCGTGTGAAACCTCCTCAAGACGTGTCCTGTAATGATTTGGAGTGCTCGCTGTGCTACCGTCTCCTTTTTCAGCCAGTATCGACAGAATGTGGTCACACGTTTTGCAGGAGCTGTTTGGATCGATGCATGGACCACAATCCAGCCTGCCCTTTGTGCAAAACTGGTCTTCTGAGTTACCTCGCATGTAGGGAGCATGCGGTTACCAGCTTTTTGGAGGCTGCCATCAAATGCTTTCTTCCAAAGGAATACGAAGAGCGGTTGAAGCAGCATATGGAGGAACTCAACTCCGTTGCAGACACTGAGGGCAAGGATCTTGATGTGGACATTCCCGTTTTCGTCTGCACAATGGCATTCCCCACAATCCCATGCCCTTTGCATGTATTCGAGCCACGCTATAGGCTCATGATCCGCAGGTGCGTGGAAAATGGAAGTCATCGATTTGGCATGTGCTGCTACTTGGCCGAAGGAGAACACAATTATGGCGACATTGGCACATTGTTGCAAATTCGCAATATCCAGTATTTTGCCGACGGAAGGAGCGTTGTTGACACAATCGGATGCAGGCGTTTTAAGGTGCTGCAAAAAAATGTTGTGGATGGATACAACGCCGCAAGGATAGAATTGCTTCATGACAAGCCCATTTTAGACACTGAAGTTGACGGTAAGTTACACAAGTAAATATTTCGTGTAGCTGTAATGAAGCATTGTTGTTATATTTCACGGACTAATTTGTATTTTTTTGCATTTGACATTTTAGCTATTAATGAACTTCACGATAAAGTACTTAAAGAAGCCACCGAATGGCTGCAGTCTATTGGCCAGGTGCGTTGTCAGCGTATCCACTCACATTTTGGACAGATGCCAGGTCCAGAAGAGGACTGGATCGGATCTCCGGATGGTCCTTCATGGACATGGTGGCTTCTCGCCATACTTCCATTGGACTCAAAAGCTCAGCTTGCCATACTCAGCATGTGCAGCCTGCAAAAGAGACTCGACTGCATTTTGAAGGTGCTCACCTTCGTCAAAAACCGAATGAGTTCGATAGGTGAATGAGAAAAGCTTCGAGGGGGAATACGGTTTCCCCCTCATTTCCAACAACATGGCCACAAGAGAAAAAGACAGAGTCCCCATCGTTCACATCGTAACTTTTGAAAACATAACAAGACATGAAGAGAACGGGTCGTATATTTTTCAAATCAAAATAGATAAATCCTGTTTGCTATTGTGTCCTCTACCATGCATCTCTCTGTGCTTCTCGAGAATTGTCTCGCCTTCTTGATAATATTTGTTAATGATACTTTCAACCCTCAATTCTTATGGACCTGATCCTCATCATCTGCATTTTATTCTCGTGTTGATGCGAGAGCAAAAGAAACTTTTTAAAGCATAATAATAATAATAATATTTATCATTGTCACAGGGATGTAGAAGAAAACGTAAAGTTGACCATATTTATCTCAGTTTTCATCACGTTACGCTGTACAATATACAGTTTGTATTTATGTGCGGAGTTCTGTAATATTACAATAATATATATATAATACTTTCAGCATAATAATATATATATATATATTATTTATAGTACAATAATATTTATTCTTATTTTAAAACAGTGTACAGTCTGTAAATAGAAAAAGTAGAAGCGGATCTAGCAAATACAATAGTTTACAAATAAAGGATAATCAACTGTTGTCCTTACCAGACAGCTACAAAACTACTACTGTGACTCTTTGGATGAAAATATTTAAATAAATAATTTTCAATTTAAAATTCCAAACAACAAGTGATTCCGTAATTGATTTTCAATTCTTATGCACTACGAACATGCAACTTATTACCATTGTTAATTTTTTACGCTTTCATATTCTTTTATTCTTTATTCATTTTTCGGATAATAACAATATGATGATGATTGAGTGGTATGTTCATTCAAGGATACATATTACATTCCTCTAGTATATACGCATATGCTTATACATAATTCTACATTTATGCATATTACATATTGCACTTTTAATTGTGGCGAGTACCTGTTCCCATAAATAAACAAAAACTGCACTCAACGTACTACAAGGAAGACCATGAAAAGCTGACTTAATGAGAACCCAACTTTTGGAGTGTAAGAAAATCAATAAGGTCTGAGGTAAAGGCAGATCACGGTATTTCTGCGTATTGAATGAATGACGTTAGCCTCAAAATTGCAATTTTATTTTTTTAATGTCAATAACGTGCCCCAGAAAGTTATTAGTCAGGTAATTAGCCATTCATCTCGAGTACGAAATGCTGCTGTATTTTTCAATGTGCATAACTAAGTCCCCTTTGATATGTCTATACTGGATGAAGGTCAAAGTCAAGGCTAGACTCTGTCAGCAACAAGTTCATTTCAGCGTGATACCTGTGTCGTAAGTACCATTTGGAGGACTTAGGGATTGATGTTGTACATTACTTATCTTTAAAAAACAGAAAATTCAATTGGGGCAACTTTAACCAGACATTTTTTACTTAAAAATATCTTGGAAATTGGTTTCTCTTAGAAGCGTATCTGCTTGAGCCGGTTTTTCGCAGAAAAAATAAACTTTGAAAAAAAACTGATATCCTTTTTATGCATGAGTATGGAGAAAGAGTAAAAGAAGACAAAATCTGGATGAAAATTTTAATATCATTATTTTATTTTCTAATTTTCTAAACATTGTTTTTCTTTTGCACACATGCAAAGAATATATATATATATATATATTAATATTTATATACACACATCAGCATGAGTCTAAGAAAATTTCGGAATAATATATTTACACACAAGGAATTATAAAGCATTTTCCATGAGACCAAGTCACGTCAAAATGCCAAACAGCAGTATAAACAATGAAACAATACTTAAAACTAGGCTTAGCATTATAAAAATCAAAGTCATCAAAAAATAACATATACATTATATGACCATTTGTGTAATTATGCAAATCATTCTCTGCCGTAAATATACTTTATTATATATGTACATACACATTTTTACATCTATATCGTAATGCAATTTAGCATATTATAAATTATATATGACTTCATTCATTATGTTAATCTGTAATGTTTTGTTTTTACTAAAGTAAATTCTCAATTTAATGGACCGTGCAACGAAACAACAGGTAATAATAATAATTATTACTGACAATTCCAGGTATACACACACAACACTGGGTACCCTACAACTAGCTCTCTAATCTATTCAACTGGTAAGGTGTGTAGACAAATATGACATCATTTGAACCAACAAAAAATAATGCTTAATAGCTTATACAAAAGTAACATGGCATTTCAAACTTTAACCGAAATGAACGCACTGACAAAGCAGCCTCGGTGAGTACACAAAACTCCAGAAGAGGTGCAATGTAAGTTTAAATTATATGATACGTTGAGTCAATTAATTTTACATATTTCTGCAGTATTTTATAACAATTAACTAGGTAATATTTAGTGCAACATTTACGTCGCGTAGTGTAGACAAAACAAAAACAAAAAAACTAGTAGTATCATTGGTTTGTTTGTATTTATCTTTAAGTAATATGATATGATATAATAAATTTCTCGGGAATGACTTAACAGAAAATATGCACATGTTGTTTGAAAATGTGATATTTTCTACTAGCTCTTCTTATAAACGCAACACTTGTTTTTACAAAAAAAATCATTCGAAACAATTTTTTTACTTATCTATATGCTAACACTAACAAACTCTATATTTTAAAATGTACATGTACAAAATTCTCCCATTGATGATTTCCCTTCTTCTAATATTCTTGTTTTTACATTTAAAAAGTTAGCACAATTATGATACTTTTTTTTACACACACTTTTTTCGTATTCTTCGGATGGAACACTTGTCGTCTTTTCATAAACCTACTGTACTTAAAAGTACGCAGCAGAATTGCTAAAATATTGCTACTTGTTGATGGTTTATTATTTAAAAAGTTGTGAAATATCGTTGCTCTTTCGAGATCAGCTTTCAAAATCCAAGCAATCATATAACTTTTCAATTACCATGTATGTATGTATATGCTGTCGTTGTATAAAGAAATGTTTCCACCCACCCACTCTCTCTCTCTCTCTCTGGTATGTACCCAAATAGGATAAGTTAATTCAGCTGAAGAAAATCAATAAGACTTGTAACTTGATCCTGAAGCATTTTCAGGTCAAATGCTAAAGCCCAATCGACCACAGTGCCTAGAATCTAGCCTGTTGACTGACAGACGGACGGACATGTTTAAGTCGATACTAACTGTCACTTCTTTTTTTACAGCTGCGTTGTAACCTGTTGAAAACGATAATACATACCTATATGCAAGGTAAACAATTGTACCTTATTTCAAGGTACTTAACTCTGAATATCTCCTGTGCTAAACTTTCCGTTTTAAAACGACCTTGACAAAACAAAAATCAAACCCTGTCCAAAACTCACTCCTTTCTCCATTTTTAATTAATTTATTACTTTAAAAAAATGCTATCTGATTCTTCTTGTATGTTAAATATATTGGAATATTGTTTTTGGAAAATTTATTTTTGCTGTATGTATGTAATCTTGCAGGTAGCCTGAAACTGTACCAGAAGCGCTACTCTTGCACCACCTTCGTCATCATCATCACATTTCGATCGATGAGTTAAATATGGACGTTACGTTGAGTTATTTGATGTAAACTCTTTAATAGCTTGATTATTTCTTAAAAGCTTATTTAAAAAGTATATAGACTATATATACTTTTCTCTGCTACGACAAAAAATTGAGACTTGTGTAACATGTGTTGCTATTTACATATTTCAAATGTGATACTTTTGTTATTATTATTATTATTATTCTTTACTTGGCTACCATACCACTTACTAACTACTACCACTACCACTGGTTACAGTCAGCAGCATCACACTCCGATAGATATTTTTAGCAGTATATGATATACCTGTTCCTACAAAGAAAATACTGTGTAGTTTTTTTTTAAAAACTACCTTAGTTAATTGTTCAGCCTTTACATCCCCCCACGCATTAAATATGCAAAATTACATTCATCCTCGCTTTTTTTCTTTCTCTCTCTCTCTCCAAATATAACATATCTGGACAATTACTACATTTATACGCACAAATTTAAAATGAAAGTTAAAACACATTCATCGTAGCATTGACACTTGTTGGGAATTATCAGAAGAAGAAAAAATACACCATTTGTGGTGTTACTATGTATATATACTTCGGTAGTTTCGTCACAACAATAATATAGTCAGCAAGTAATGCTGCTGCTGACAACAATCACAACCAATCTTTCCATTAATTATTATAAAAACATGTGTGTGTTTTTTAAGTTCTTTCTTAACTGTTTGTTGTATTCACCATTATGTACAGAGAGAGATATGTATGTACAGAAATATATTGTATTAATATTAGGTTTATATATGTATACAATATATACATATGCAATTTTAGTACTAAAGTTATCTAGTTCATTTGCGCAAATATATACTTGTAATATTTACCATAATAATAATAATAATAGTAATAATACCTTTAGTACACAATTATTCTCGAGTCTATTCTAAAGTTGTTTAAATTTTTGGTACAAGGGAACCCTGCTATTTGTTTCAAAAGATAAATAAATAACTGCATAAATTTTGGTAATTATTAGTTCAAGTAATAAGCACTGTATTTCTGTAGTTATCCAAGAGCTCATTTAATTGGTTGGTTATGATGAAATGGGATGATTTTAGTAAAGTATTTTTTTTTCACTATGTGTAGTCATACATGACGTATGACCATTTGCTAGAGAAATTTCAAGGAAAAGAAAGAAAAAAATGCATGTTACACCTATTGTACACGTTCCACTTATTGATCCCTGTTTACATTTTAGTCACTCAGAACCGATTCTAAAGACGACGTTGATGACAAACTCTTTAAAAAAAATTTTTTTTTGCCGAAATATTTGTATCTACATTTTCTTGCGTGTATAAAATTCTCAATATTATTTGGCCCTTCCGTGTCGTTCGAAAATAAACTTGCCAAGTTTTCAAACGATTTCTCATTTGCAAAACAGGGTTCATCCATAAGTATAAAAGGTACTTTAAGTGTAAGTAGGTATATTGTGTGTTTCCTGATGGCAAAACTGAAAACAAAGCTGTAAAAAAAGCTCCATAATTTTAAATATTGTGAAGCCGAAGCGCCCAACTGGGACTGAATTTATCAGCCACAGAGAAACTATAATAATAATAATAATAATAATAATAAATGTATAAATCTTTTCTTTTTAAATTAGCTATTAGCAGCACCAACCCATTCTTTCCATACAATTGTAAATTTTAGTTTCTATTGATTTTGTAGTATAAATGAAGGAAGGAATCATCGTAAGTACTTTGAGATATATAAACATTATGTTTTGAGCCAAGACTGGTCGACTATTTTTGGTTTCTGTGAGCACGGAATTTAGAGTACGTACACACGTATGTGCATATGTACCCAAGTAATGCTCCGTGCTATGAGCTTTCATGGTTTCAATTTGACCCCAAACAAATGGAAAACCGAACAAACATAAACTACATTATTATTAATAATAATTAGTTTGAATTTTTGTGTGTTGCATTTTTTAGTAACTTTATATTTTCGGCAATTCTTTTCTCATATTATTTTTTTTTACCTATTTTATCACAATCAGTTAAATACAAATAGACACAGACTACCATCATCATCACCACCGACCGGCTATAACCATCATTGCATTGTCACTTGTCGTCACACATACAAACATTCATACATACCTATTTTAGTAAGTAGTGCCAACTTAAAGTTGTAGTACCTGTTTAAATACACAATTTAACTACACGTTTCATAATCACATCACATGACATAGTATTATTACATTCTAGAGGTAATAGGGACGACAAGGTACACATTACAATTCTTCTTTGTATTTATGTATTTATTTACCTACCTATGCACATTTATGTATGTATGTATATAATTATAAACGAATGATTTTTAGTTGCACACTGAACAATATTTGCGCTCGTTTTGTCCTCTCAGGTAATTAATAAATTTTACAGTTTAATGGAATTCCTCTGCTTCCACAATAAAAAGAGAAACACAGCAGTAAGTAGTAGTAATATTCAACAGCACAAGCACAGTTTTGTTTTTACCTTTAAGTAAAATTTGTAAAATTCTACGTTATTCTTTATCAAAGAGACTTTAGACTCTCATAGAAACAGAATACGTTTAGAACTTGTTTACAAGTTATTTATTTTTGGTACCTTTACAGTGCTCCAGTTTCAAGTTTTTGTCACCTATACTGACTTTTTACATGTAATTGTTTAGTAAAGTAACTCTTTTTACATCTATTGTTATCTCTCTCTCTCTTTCTCGCTTTTTTTTCTCACAAATTATTCTAGTATGTAGAGAACTAACAACTAAATTACTTTTTTTTGAACTATTAATTATTCCTTTAAATATGCAGTTGTGTAATTATGATAACCACAAAATAGTTGTGAATTATTGATTAAGTGGTAATTTTTATGTTTGTTATTATTAAATATAAATAACAATAATAACAATAACAATACTATATAATAATAATAATATTAATAATTATTACTAAGAATATTATTACTTAGTAAATTATTATTTCTTATTTCTTTTATTAGTGGCTGCCGCTTACCGATACTGGTGAAGACGACAATTTGATGAATAAGTTAGTGAAGTGAATTTGTTGATGATGATTATTAATGATATGAAGATTCCTGTTGTTTGTGTCATCTATTTGACCTATCCAAGCTGAGATTGTACAATATTTAACTTTAGCTACATGCTAAATATATTTTTTACACGCTACACACACACACACACAAGTACACGGTACACACAATTGAATCAGTTATGCTTAAAATGTGCAACTTTCTTCTGTAATTATTAGGTATCAGTAGTTTAGTAGAAGCAGTAGTGAGTTTGTTATACGCGCAGTTATACCATTCATTTAGAAGACTAAGAGGTATTTATTTACATCTTATTATTATTAGTGTTATGCTGCAAATGATTGATGATGACGGGGTTTTGGTTGTGGTGGTCTTTGTAGGTACATAGTTTTCATTGTATCGCATTTTTTTAATTTTTTTAATTGCTAATATTGGTAGGTTGTTTGGTTAAGATATTAAATATAGTTTTGTCACACAGGTTTATTTCTTTTGGCTAGAGCATATATTTCTTAAATGGTGTGCCCTTTGCTAACTGTTGTCCATCAGCTAGTTACTGATTTTAAAAAAATTAATAACTATCATAATAAGCATTATCATTATTATTATTGTAACGATACAAAGCTCCTTATCATAATAATACGACTTTCATGCGGTCCAGCATTCAATAAACAATAAAAATCACACTTTTAATCGTGTCAAATATTCAATATTAGTAGCACATACGTTATGTGGTTGTAATGTGAAAACCAAAAATAACAGGTATTTATTTAGATTGTAAATTTTTATAATATATATCATATATATATATATACCATGATACAAATAGTGTACCTATGTTACAATAATTAATTGAATAGTTTAAAGATATACATAGATGGATATATATTTGTATATTTATTTATAAATATATAGACAAATGGTATTTAAATATTTTACTTTATTTAGTTATGATACCCTGCTGCGTATAATGATGCTTTTTATAAGGTTACTTAAATAAACTGTTCTTCTTGCTGACCATCAACAATATTTTTGACAAACAAAAGTACCTCTTCTTCCATTAAGTTTTCTCTTCTCTTACCAAAATGATTTGTTCCTCTATTCGTTGGTGTAAATAAACAAGCTAGACATTATCATTATATCAATAATAATAATAATAATAACGATAACAACATAATTAACAGTTGCCATCTAATTGTAAGTATACCATATATATTAAATACACATATACAACCGCTCAGTCGTATCATTATTATTATTATTATACTCATTTAGACGGTGACAACAACATCAATAAAATATATACATACCTAGTAGTAAGTTCACTAGCTACAAAAACGCACACATATAAGTTCGCAACTGTTTTTTAAATATATTATGATTTTCGTTACCATTTTTTTTTGTTTCGTTTCGTCACAAGTCATTTACTACACGGTACAATCGACGGTAGTTTTTAGTTACTAGGTATTATTAATAATAATATCTTGGGTGAATTCATTTCCCTCCTACCCCACCCGAAAACTACACTCTGCTACAACGTTCTAGTTAGCTCATCATGTCGTCGTTGTTGTGGTTTCACTACCTACAAAAATTTCGTTACGTTCAGTAAAAAATATTTTTCCCCGTTTTACTTTTCGCCATAGCGACCATATAGCGTGTGTTCGTATGCTTATCTTCATAAAATATACATTCCGTTCATTAATAATAATAGTAACAAAATAATAATAATAATAACAATGATAGCAAATTTTTCTTTTACCATTACATACTCGTCCGAACACTCATAAAAATTTCAGGTAGAATTTTTCTCATAGTTCATTATACATTTCAATATTTCCTGTAAATTGAATTCTTGTTTTGTCAAAAATAATAATCTAATTGAAATTAAAGTAGTCAAAATGATAATACTCTGATGATGATGGTAAGAAGAAGAAGAAGAGGTGCTATCTGTAACTTTCATTGATTAACTTGATTAGACTTTCTTTTTTCCACTAGAAAATATACGTGAACTGCACGTACATTTATTGATTCTTCTAAATTTATTACAAACTACTAATATGGACATGATAGCTAACTTTCTATATGGAATATTACCATTTATTTGAATAAATGATATAGTAAGTTCTGTTGTTCTCAAAGATATATATATATAGCCACCGACTCGATATTTTCTTAAATGTCAGCTACCCTTAACTGTATTACACTTTTAAAATAATGTTTAGACAATATATACAATATGTTTTTGTTATTAAATATAATTCTAGTACTTTTCATTGTTTTGGCTCATGATTTAATGGACTGGTTCTAGTGGACAGTGTTGCTGCTTTTTTAGAACATTGTTTTTAAAAAAAGCAAACTATCTATACATTCTGCTTTTTTAAAGTGTGTTCATGATCTTGAACTGAAAAATGGACAAAAAACACAGCAGTGATTGATGATGATACAAAATTACACTAGTCAAGTAAACTGTAAATTTGTTATCTATCGACGTTTTTTTCTAACTTGTGAACAAAATATAATTCTAATTACAACTACTATAATATTATTAACTATTACTAACAATAATAACAATGATAATGAAAACAACAACAACAAGCAACTGTAACAAGAACAATAAAATTATGATTTAAATGGGGATGTAAACTAGTAATAATTATATAAGTATTATTTGAAGAAGAATAAGAAAAAAAACCATTATTTTTTGCTTGTGTGCTCATCATTAACATCATCATCATCATCATGTTTTACATGACTGACTGTAAAAGGTAAAAATAAAAATATTTTAAATATACATTCTATGTGGTGGTGGCGTGACTGGTGACCAGAGGATGATTAATATTTCTTTTTTTTAAATGTAGTGAACATTTTTATAGCTTTGGTTTTAGTGGTCATGTCGACAACAATTGAGTTGCTCTTTGAGCATCATGTTTTCCTTTTGAACCCGATCGATCTCTTGTTTAAGAATTGAGTTTTCTTTCTCCAGGAAGCATGCTCGCATGGCAATTTGATTTTCCTTGACGCGACGTGCATCTCGAGATCTTTTGGCGGCCATGTTGTTCTTCCTTCGTCTCGCCCAGTATTTGGCATCTTTCTGCTCGTCAGGAACAAACTAGAGAAAATATTAGAGAAGCAAGCAACAAACGATAAGTAAAATAGGAAGAAGGAGTGAGGAGTGAAATAAGAGTGTGAAATAAAGTTGTCAAATATCTGTATTCGTCTGCTCACAGTGCTCACCTGCTTCTTTGACTTCTTGATCATGGGTTGAGGTTTGAGCTCATCCTCCGTAAAAATTCTCGTCCGGGGATCAAAGTCGTGCCCTGTGAAAATGAAGACAAGGTCAACTCTGGTATAACAACTGCGACAACGTTTACTACGCATCTTTACATAGAAATGCAGTTTACATAGAAAAATTTATTTGTGCTAATTCAGTGCAATTAATTTTAGATTAATTATTTCCTGGGCTTTCATAAAAAATTTTACGAAATTTTCTTTTCAAAACTTATTTTTCCAGATTATACCTGATTTTATACGATAGCATTGCATCATTTTTATTTATTGTCTATTATTTATCTAAAAGGCTAAATTTTTGGTGAAAAAAGATTGTAATGAATCATTATCGTTTTTACTTTGTGTGTGCAAAGTCAAGTATTGCCAACAGCAAGCAACAACTGTTATCGGGACAATCTGTTTTTGATAAACACTTTGCAAATTCTTGATAATAAAAGAGAAAAAATCATGTGACCGAGAAATCAATACACAACAACGCAAATAATACATATTGACTTTTTTTAAACGACTGAAGAATCAATACAGGAATCAGCGGTGTTTATGACAAACTAAGTCGTAGGATAAAACATTAAACAAAATATCTCAGAACAAAAAAAAATTGTTTGTCGTTAAATACAATTGAAGTAGAACATTAAATACGAATTAAAAGAATTTGCAAAAAAAAACTTTAAAAAAATAATTGGCATGTCATAAAACTAACTACATGAACAAAAGCACGAGAACTTTCCCAGTAAAAATACTCTCATCACAGCTAATTCATATATAATTTTCTAAACATTAAAGGTAAATGCTTGTGAAGTATGCCTACCGTGATGGTGAGAGTGAAGCGTTGAGGTACTCTCGTCACTACTCCTAGAAATGGAGCTGCCACAGGGCGAAGGTGATCTCGACTGTTCTGACTGTGCATGGATGGAGGGTGGTCCTCTCATTAAGTTCTGTGGGTTGCTCAGGCTGGCATGAGTAATAATGTGGCCGTTGTGATTGTTGTGACCCTGATTGCTCCGGACAGATGGTCCTGGTCCATACTGACCAACAATAAGAGGTGTTCCTTGTTGTTGTTGCTGTTGAGGGGGCTGCTGCTGTTGAAGCTGTTGTGGATGATGACCTCCACTTCCTCTAGGTGGCGGTGAGCACTCTTCTCCTGAAGTGTTCATTTGATCCCCCGGCGTCATCCCATTACTACTGCTACTACTACTGCTGGCGCTACTACTCCCACCGCCAGTGCTGCCACCGCCGTTACCGGAAGGAGGATGACCGTTATGTGAAGCAGTATGCTGCTGTCTCTCTACAGGGATCCCATTTTCAGTTAGAAATTCTTCCAAATCCACGTACTCCAACTGTAGATGAAATGACATGCACAAAAACACATTTCATGTTATTACTTATCCTCATTAAACTTTTTTTTAACCCACTAGGATACCAAATAAATGACTGTATTGCTTGAATTATAATTATATATGCTTACTTTAAAATCTTGCCCGTCATACGGGAGTCGCTTGTCCCACAAAGTTGGTCCCAAAAATGCCGCCTGTGCATCAAAGTTATCCCAAGGATCCATGCCTTCCCCTTTCCCAGATTTTTCCTGTGGTGGCGATTTTTCTTCTGGCATTGACAATGACTGCGGTTGCTGCTGACCTCCTACTCCTCCACCACCACTAGTATGATTACTCATTCCTCCGCCTTGTTGCTCCAACTCCATTTTTACATCTGTAATATATATCAATTAGCAATCATAAGAACATGACAATAGCCAAATACTAAACTTAAGTACAATATATATTAATAAGTACAGCAGCAAGAATCCAAAGACTCAACTTGTCGTTAGTAGCAAAATAATAATAATAATAATAATAACCATAAAATCCTCCCTACCATTAACTGTCATTAATTACTCCCTATCTTATGATCCATTTTGTAGTTCATGTACTTGTAAAAACTTTCGTTTAGCAATGCAATCAATGCAGTAATAGCCTTGAAAAAATGCAATTAGTTAACTTTTATTTGGGAGCAGTAGCTCCATCAAGAATCACCATTAAACTTGTTCACATATCTTTTCTGCAAACCACTCATCTCACTTTATTGCAGTTTCAGATGGCAGCATTATTACTATTACACCATTAGCTCCACGGGAAACCGACGTTTGCGAAAAAAAGTAATCTTGTTGAAAAGTCTTCATTTTGATCCTATCTTGACGATAATCATCTTCACTATATACATATTATAATGTATGTACTAAAACGATGTTCCTCTTGATGGCAAAAAATACGTAGTATGAACATGGTCTTTTGGTCATATGCTGCTGCTAGCTGATGATGACCGAGTCCGAGGTATTAGGCGTAGCTAACATACTCGGTGCATTTATCATTTTTTTGGATTATTCAAATAAAATGTACCTAAACAACTGGACATACCAGAATAATAAAAATTACAACAGGAAAAAAAACTTGATTTTTTCCCCTCTCTCTAGGGTCAACCATTATCTGTCTTGAAAGCGCACACCATGGTGTCTCATCCCATAATAATAATACGCCTAACTAGAAATAAATCAAGTAACTGCAGTACTTGAATAATAATAATAGTAATGCATATTTTTACCGAGTAAATTCAAACAAATTTTTGTAATTAGTTATCAGCTCAAATTGTGTAAGATTTGCAGTAAAATCATTGAGATACTATAATGAATAGTGCTGAAAAGTTCTCAGTTTACTATACAAACTCAGTATGCAAAAAGTGAACTGACGTTTACTCCACGACGCGTTTCCTTGCCTTGCTGAACACTACTGTTGTCTCGCGTAACCCCGGTAAAGGTTCTAAATGTTACCAAATCTTGTTTTTACCAATATACCATCTTCTCTCGATTGGAATAGTTGATATTCCATATTTACATAGGTGCTGTAAAGTTGCATTATGTATGTATGTATGTAAATTTTTAACGGTCACCAATAACGTTTCTACGGATTGAAAAGCATTTGCCTGGAAACCGCATTAAACACAGTGATATTGACGTGGTGCATATCACACCTAAAAGTACTTATTAAATAGGACTGGATTTTCAAAAAAACAATACATAGTTCTCATTTTAAAAAATCTTTATCAAGTTTTCATCAGAGTTAACACGAGTAACGTCATTTTGGAGGTGAGATATTCATACAACCATTATAGGTATAGTTTCAATAATTTTTGAAGAAAAAAATGCTGAATAGAGGCTTTATTTGGACTTTTATTCGCAAGCACAAATGATTAAAATGCTTGGAGTCTGCAGTAATATTTATGATTAATCTCCTGTGTCTGTGCCTTTTATATGCATTATGTAAATATCCTACTGCATATTTACAAAGCTGCATCACAAATTCTCCAAAACACAACGCTCTGAAACCTGTTCCATAAACACTTTCTGCCGTGTACTGAAATGCATTCTAGATGGGCGTAGGTACTTATTTGCACCTTACATTAGTATTTTTGGTGACTAACACCACTGCCTTAAAAATGCACTTTTTAAATTTGGCTTTGCGTACCTCTCATAAATATATGAGTTTCGTGGTATTTGAAAATACAAAAAAGCGGATGAGCATCCTTTTTTAAAGCAACAACGTGCTGCCATTAGTCTTAAACGTGACGACAGTTCTCACGTTGTCAGATTCAAATTATCTTTTTTTTATTTCTTGTGCTCAGCGAGATACTGCATTCGTATATTTTTTTTCTTTTTAAGTTTCCTTTTTTTGACGGTTACACCGTGTACCTAGACTAGTTCTGACTAGATTTGTTTTTGTACTTTTTCATGGAATAATAATTTCTCTTTAAACTTTCAAATATGTCAATCGGCAATAAACAAAGAATGACTGTAAGCGATATACGATGTTGTGCCATATTGTTCATTCACAACATGACTATACAGCATAAATGTCAGACATTGTAATATACTCAAAAAGAGAAAACTTTAAGAATGTATTTTTTTTTTCAATTTTGCTTTCATCAATAATAAACCCAATTTCGACTTTGACTTCACCTTTGACAAAGTCGTTCTATCAGGCTAACAAATCATTTATCACTACTATCGATTTCTTACTTTTAATTATTATCAAAAGTATTCATCATTAAAGATTTTATATGTTATGTAGCATGTATTTTGACAAAGTCGAAAGCAAATTTAATTACACGCACACACGCTCCTTTCTATTGGTCAACAGCAGTAAACAAAATGTGTGTTGCAGGCACAAGACGTCTGCTTTTTATGTGGATATAGTAATAACAAATGTAAATATGTAAGATATAGTAGCACTTGCTCAATACATACAAAACATACTTGGGTATTTGTCGTAGAAATTAGTTTTGATAATCCCTAGAAAAAGGAAGCACCAGCTAGGAATGGAGTGACAGAAGCAGAAGTGCTAGTGCAAATACTGCTAATGACTAAATCAAAAAGACAGATCAAAGATGCTGATTAAAGTCAAAAGAAATTTATTCCGGACTATGAGTTCTGGTGAAAACTGGGGCGAAAAACAGAGCAGAAAAGCATTATTGAGTACACACATACGTACATACACACATGCATAATACACGCTGTACGCTAACATCAGAGTAGCCAACGTGAGTAAAGTTGATCGTCATCAACCATCATCATCATATCAGCATCATCAGCGGGATCGTTTTCATCATAAAAAAAGTAAGTAGAAACTTGGAGAAGTAGAGAGAAAAGCTAGAGAGCTCTTAATGTGCTTTATTTATTCTCAACGCCACATCAAAAATGTCGCACAAGTGTCTTCATCGCGTTAAATCAAACTCATCAAAGTTGACAGAGAGTGCGAGTGTGTGACTACATATTGGATATAGAGCCAAAGACAGAATGCAGGCTTTACACCTAATAACTTTTTTCTTAGGAGGACTCCCAGTGAGCACGTCAAAATAAAAATAAAATGAATAAATAAACACATCTCTGAAAATCCCAATAGACCCAACAACAACAACAGCATAATATACATAGCATGTACACATACACACTATATAGCAAGCAGCCAATCATTTATTTATTCTTTTCTGCCTTTTCATCTCCTCTTCCTCCACCTGTGTGCTTGTGAAACTTTCTCTTTCCATATTTTTTGTTTACCCATTCTTTTCACAAAATTCAGCCGTTTATCCCTAATCCTATGAAAATCCATCAAAATAATTTTCATCGCCTTTTCTTCCTCCTCTTCACAAAGTATGATGAAGTGGAAGGGATTCGTTTTTCTTTGCTGGTTCGGATGTTTGCAACAGTGTAGTAGTAGTAGTAGTAGAAGTTGCTTTTATTTATTTTTAAATTGGGCTACCGTTGTTGCTGAATAATTCTCAGACACGTCACATGTTTTCATGCAAAAGTCCACGTGAGTCTGGATCATTCTCATTATTCCCCAGAGAGTGCAATGTTGAAAAATTCATTATCATTATTACATTATAAACGATGACGGCCAACGTGTTGTCAATTGTCGCTAGCAAAAAGTGTCTTTTCCAAAATTACTCTTTTATGCCATCGAAATTTGAACAAATGCTCTTGTCTTTTTATTTTTTTTAAATACGATTTTAAAATGACTGCATATACAACTTTTCTACTTGCCCCAAAAAATTACTTTCTACCCAACGCAATGCAATATATATATATATATATATATGCATTTATAAATATATGCAAGTTTGCACTGTTATGGATTCCTGTAATCTCATTAAATATACCAGTAGTTTTCTCTTTGCAATTGTGTGTCCTTCAGCCTTCTTTTTTATTTGTTTAGTCTACCCAGAGAGAAAAAAAGTTGCATTGTCAAAATTAAACTACCATATATTTACACAGCCTCTTTCCCCAACTCAACAGTCCAAGTTTACATAGAAACCGCACGTGCGAACAAAACAAACAAAACGAAAGAAAAATGCAGAAAAAAACACATTCTTTAGTGAAAAAAATACATGACAATAGAAAAAAAGAAAAGTGGTCTATCACACAACACAATGCAATGACGTACTGTCATTATTAAGACCATCATCATCGTGGCGCTTTTAATGGACAAATCATTCGAACCAAACCTTCATTTCTTTTCTCCTCTATCATAGCAACAATACAAGTAGTGGACAAACACAAGCAGCAAAAAAATATACCTAATGGCAGACAAGTTTGTAAGAAAAATAAGGAATTTTGGCATATATTATGCATATATGTATTTATATCCCTTTGAAAAAGTACGTACAAAAAAAAGAATGCTGTCTACTCAGTTTTTTTCTTCTTTTCTTGAAAAAGAAAACTACCCAGCTGGAAAAACTACTTAAGTAAAATAGAGTGACCTCTTCCAAGGGCAAGAAGCCAAGATGCCACACCACACCACCACACCTCCACCAACATGGCCATGGAGTGGAGTGGACTGCCAGCCAAAGCCAAACTACCTGTGCTTTCTCTTTTCCTTCCACTTTTTCTCATATCCCTTCCCCACCTACCTCCACATGTCAATAATAATATCTGTAGTAAGTAGTGAGTGAATGCAAACAGAATTTTTTTTTGCTAACAACGCAAAAAAATACAAGTAGCCCAGGTACATGATTTGTTCTCTGCTTGTTGGCGAAAAAAAATATTATATTATTCGATAAACTTGGAATTGATGGATCGTCAAAAAAACAAGGTAGACTGGAAGTGTGTGTGTGTGTATGTGTAGTTATCATAGTCATAGTAGCAGTGGAAGTAGCAGCAGCAGCGCTTCCTCACGAAAACACTATTATTCTTTTCTATCAGTAAAATGAAAAGCAGACAACAAGTAGGCACGAACATTTATTAACATTACCTTGCTCCTCTCCGATAATAGCATATACTCAAAGTGGATTATAAACTTTCTATCCGCTTTTCCCAGACTGACTTATCTACTACATACATGGCTTTTTGTACTACTACGTCGCTAGTCGCTATTTTTTTGCTGGCTCTCCTGTTTAGAACACCTTTAACTCTACAACAGTGACAAGCATGAGGACTTTAAGCTTAACTTGTCTACCGTAATAATACTGTGTGTATCATGCTCAGTCAGAGTAGTTGTCCTAATGCCAAATGAAAAAATAAATAAATAGTCAGGCTATCACAATCGAGCTATAAAACTCGGTGGTAAAGGGAAAGATGAAACCTTTTCAGCAAAGTATGCATTAAGTTAATATGTCATGAGTTGTAAGTAGTAGCTCTGCGATCGTCGTAGTAGGTACGCTTGTAGTTTCAGCCTGCCACTTTTGCTATGCTTTTCAGCACAATAATAACATAAGAATAAAAAAGAGTGACATGGGAAAAAAGCTTGTGATGATGATGATGACGCTGATGATGATTGTTAAGGTGATAAGCATAATTGAGTATATGTAAAGAAAAAATAGATACTTTCGGCGATATGCTGCTGAATAGAAAGTGATGATAGATTACTGCGAATTGTTGTTTTTGTTTTGGGGTGAGGTGCACAGCCAAGCAAACGGTGGCGCGCGTGGCATTTATAAATGAATAATGACGGAATATATGTTTTTTGTGTGTTTTTTAAAACACAAAAAAAGAAAATATAATAGGCATGTGTTCACACTCACTTTCCTCACAGATATTAGTATACACAGAAAAATGGAATAAGGAGGAGAGCGACAAACATATGAGCTTAAATATAAAATGACTATGTTGCAAAAGGGAAGTTAGCATCTAATATTCAAAAGTAATGTGGAATAAATAACCAATAGTTAAGTATAATAAAATACTATTAAAGGTATTTATTTATATGTGTGCGCATTATTTATGATAAAAGTGAAGTGTGGAGGGATGAAGGATATTGTTAAAGTCATTTTTAATAACTTTGACCATTAGCATCGTCACCGACACCTGGAAAATAATACTAAAAAAAATGCTTATGCAAGCAGCACTGCCACTGCCAAAGTTATTAACATCTATCATAATAGTAATGTGTAGTAGCATTGCTCTGCGGGTGGTGTGGTGGTGTCTGCTACTGGAACAAGGTGGATTTGCCACGTGTCGAGGAGGCGCAAAGGGAGAGAGAAGAAAAAAAGAGAAAATAAAGAAGAAAAAAATACAGCGTTTTGCAAGAAGTCATCCTTCCTGCCGCTATGCAAAGTTTCACTGTGTTGTTGCTTCATCATCATACTCGTGGATTATTATTATTTTGATAAAAAAAGGAAAAAAAATTGAAGAGACATGATGGTTGTCAGCTCTGTCGTCGTCGTTGTCGTTGTTGTCATTATCATTATTATATTTGTGTTTCATTCAGTATGTATATATACTATTATCCTGACATCACCGTTCCTTTTGACAAGAACGACAAACTGCGATGACAATGATGAGCATTACAATTACCTTCATACATATAGCAATTTACAACGTGTTGGGAAAACAGACACGGCAAAGAAATCCTGTCATGAATACCAGAACACATACTCTGCATTGTTGTACTTAACTACGTGTCCCACGTGTATTTTCTCCAGAGATGAATTTTTTATTAGAGAATCAATAAATTAAATCCTATCAGGAGTAGGCAGTTGTAAATAAAAGTCTGGAAAAAAGGCTTTTGAGTGTATAGTATACGCAAAGGTATGAAAACCTAGCTGCCGAGTACTGGATATATAAATATAGATAGATAATGATTCCCTTTTATTTGTTTTTTAGTGAATGGAAAGTTGATTAAACTTGCTGAAGCAGTT
>JAHZMT010002618.1:0-16907 GCA_027743785.1 Sinhomidia bicolor
TTTTTTGAAATAAAATCATTCACAATGAGTAATTTGTGACGCAAATCAATTAATCGCTGTCATCATGATGATTATTTGTGGAATGGGAATGCGCATGAAAGTTCAATGGTGTTTTCGTATCCTCATCTTCATCGGAACCATAAATGATGTCTTCATCACTGTCATTCACCATTGAAAAAGATGGATTGTCCTTTGTAATTTGAGATGCTGTAAATTCGTTATAAGGTAAAAAAGATCAATAATGTTCTTCAATAATGTAGTTAGTTATTTATGCTCAATATTTATACTGTTCAGCTCTCATCGTATCAGAAAAATATCAAATAACTCTTTTCGAGCATGATTTCTTGAGTTAAAATTAATACTTGTGTTGTATTATTGTGAAGTTATCATGAATGTTCCTCTAGTTCCTCATAAAGACTCATTATACATTGTGGTGGTGGAGAGTGGAGGTACGTATGTATGTAAAGAGCTTTGCTTGTACAGCAAATAAGTGAGTACCTATTTACTGTCCACTTTTTTCAGTTGTGAAGGCGTGTGATTTATTATAAAGAAAGGATAATAATTTTTCTACCATCTACTACACAAGAAGAAAGAAAATTCAGGTGCTTACAACTGTTGAGGACTGCAGAAGAAGATGGTGAGTACACGTAAGACATTGTGAACACATAAAAATTTAGAAGGCCATAAAAGCACATAAATTCGGCTGAAGATGAGTATTTTGTTGACAAGTCTGCCACGAAATGGTCCTCCAAAATGTCCAATCCAAAGCGCATGTATGTTATGGCGATCGTTATTTTGACAACAACTAGCATCAAGCCCGTTAAGAATTTCAATCGAAGATCTGAAAATTGATATTTGATTGTAGCATAATGGCATGTTAAAATGTTTTAATGCATAAAGTATAGCATGAATCATCATCTTGTTTTAAGGGCACATGCTTGCTTGTCCATGAAAAGATTTTGGCACTGAGCCCTTAACATATCCACATAATAAAATTATAGCTTTTCATAAATCACGGAGAGAGAGGACAATAAAACTGTTTTTGTGCTTACCGAAATACGGCATAGAGCGCAGCTCACTGTAAGCCTTCAGTATAAGGTATGTTAAATAGAGAACGTAGCAAATTCCACAGATTGCAAAGAAATTCTTTAGTTTCTACACAATATTGAAATAAACAATCATCATTTTTAATGTTTTTATATAAAAAATATATGCAAAACAATTTGTCGTAGAAAAACACAGTACACATTAATATTCCTCAGTGTACGTACTTCGAATTTCTCAGTCTCAACTTGATAACTATATGTTGGATCCTTGGCTGTGTTTAACTTTTGCCATGATGCTAAAATCATTGCGGAAACCCAGAGGGAGCCCACTAACACAAATTTCGGAAGATAGAAAGTCAAAAATCTGCGTTCCACCTTCAAAAGCCAATTAACACCATTTAAAAAACATTTACCGTAACTTATTTTTTTAAATCCCATAAATTGTTTACAAGCAAAAAATACGGCGGCATTTATTACGTACTTGTCGTAACCCGTGGTATATGGACAGCCAAAACATTAACAAGGTAGACAGAAATGACACCTGAAATATAGCGTCCATCATGCTCAGTAGTGTCGAGTTGACAAGAAACATCAACGGAAACAAAGGATCTGTCAAATTGGGAGAGATGTTGTGTAATTAGCAAAAACACTTTTTTTCTAATAAAATTCCTACATCACGAAAATGCAGTACATGACATCATATAAACAGTCAATCAACGCTTATTAGCTGTGTGAATGACCTTGAGAACTGCAAAATTTTGCTTTGTCATGCCCCTTGACTCTGGCAGATCTGATCTGTGCGTTTTGCGCTTGGCATCGAATTAGACGTTTAAATAATAGAATTATTTTACTGTTACATAACAAAACAATATAACAGAAATACAGTTACCTAATCAGGTACATATTTATTATTTATACTATTTATTTAGTAGGTAGTAAGTAGGTAAGTAACCTACAAAAGTGCCACGAGAAGAAGCAAAATTTATGTGAAGTTACATTGACTTTTAGTAACAGGCGATGATGGCTGATTGATTACGTTTCAAATGTCCATTTAGTACAAAATATAATTGCCTTATTATTTTTTTACTCTCAAATCAGTCTAAAAATCGTAAATGTTTGGATATTTTCTTCAACCATTTTTCAACTTATCTAAAACAGATCGCTATTATCTTTAATTGAAGTTTTAACGATTTTGGAGGAAAATTTGCTATTATCTTTGTTTACGGAAAAGCCTTCTTTGAGGAATTGCATGATATCCAGGTAATCTTCGCAGACAATTAATTTTAATCAAGCATAGCATAGGCAATGGCATACACAAAACGGTAACGTATCAAGCATACCAATAACTGGTGATATATCAAGGTATTTTGAAGGTCGTGTCATGTCAGCTAATTTGTTCATTTTGTAAAAAATAATAATAATGATTCATTCATACGAGTTGCTGTAAACTTACTGTTGTAAAGAAATAATGCTGGTAAGAGAATCGACATCCATTTTTGTTCAATTGACCAGTCCGATAGTACATATTTCCGTAGGGTGAACATAAACCAACACTATAATAATATAGGTAATTTTTTAGCAAAAAAAGTATACAAAATATTATCAGTTCCACGTTAATCTCCAATATAATCTTTTAGGTCTGGTCTGGGAATACTAACAGCTAGCATTATTATTTTTTGTCATTGATTAATCAACCATAACATATTATGTACTACAAAAAATGCCTGACTGATCTTTTTATCATAAAAGTTTAACAGACCTGTAAAAATCTAACATAGACATCGCTCTGATGATCATACAAACAACATTCTATTTTAGTGTTAGTGTATCACTAATTGGCAAATCACACTGGTAGGCATATTTTTAACTCTACTGAGATGTTTTTAATTTTCATTTTTTGTCACTGATTTAACGAAGAACTTTTGGCACAACATAATTTTTCAAGCCATCATCTGTAATTACCGCACACAGTGGGAATGGCAGCTATTATTTATATGGTTTTATCAAAAAATGACTTTTTCACCCGACTTTGTGAAATGAAAACCAAGTAATAAAACAACTTTGTTGATTGGAAATTGCTTTGACATATTACCTATACGAAAAAGACACATCCCATCAAAGTTTGTAATGTTCAAAATTGTATTTTGGAAAACAGCGTACTCTTTTTATAGACGTACACCTGTGGTGTGTGTATACTTCTTATAGCAATAAAGCAAATCTAGTAAACATATTTTCTGCAAATCATTAAAGATGCCTACTAGCCAAGTACCCTAAATATTAACTTTTCAGAATTTTTTACGGCTTCCTCACTCTCTGGTAATTACATTAAGATCAGTCAGCAGCGGGGTGTTTTTGTAATTTACCTGTTAGAATCATTTGCTACTGAAAAAAAATTCATTTATATTTCTAACTGCTTTAGTATATTCGCCCAGACAGACACCCAGCATTCAAAAATATTCACAGCGAAAATAGCATACTCTTTGGTACTTACCGTTATGGCAAAACATACGGTTGAGTAAATGAAACGAAATGACATCTCCATTTGTGTGAAATTTGGGTTGTACGTCTTGAACTGCGTGATAGTTCAACGCAGTACGTACATAGACATCATGAATGATCGTTACGTAACGTCAATGATGATAACAGCATGGTCGTTTGAATGTTCATTAGTGCGGTGGGTGGGCCATCATCATCACGGTTGAGCATTTTGCGTAAAAATACATGTGAAAATGAAAAGACATTCATGCGCTGAGATGTACACAATAGGTCACTTAATTTTTAGCGATTCATCTAAATAAAATCTGACAAGCTTTACTAGGCGAATCTCATCTTATGGTGGTGATGGTGGTGACGTTGGTGGGGTCTACTACTCAAAAACATGGAGAAATTGTAAACTCAATGAACAGAAGTGGAAGAGCCATTGTGCAAGTGTAATAATATGTCATTTGCTGTTAGATTGCAATAATTGTGTACTAATGAGGGAGAAAAAAATTACCAGAAGTGAAACGACCATGTGGATAATGTTCCATAAAATACAAAAGACGCACAAACAAATACAATTTTGTGCGCATACCTACTTCATCGCCGCCTTTACATACATAAATAATTTGTAAAAAATGCTTATTGTTTTACAATAGTAAAATACAAAACTAATATTGGTACGTAGGTAGGTACATATATTTTATATGTATAAACCCAAAAAACGTTACATGTGTATAGCAATAAATAATGTATACCCTGAATAATATGCTATATAATAGAGATGTTCATCGCTGGTAATGTGGTAATAAAGAAAAATATGAATTTTTAAGCATAAAAAGTAGAATTGAGCAAAAAAAAAACTTACATAAAAATGAACATCCTTAATGTGGTAGCGCTCATGAACCCCTTTAAGGTCTGAAAATCTCACGACGATGAAATATTTGGCAAAATCAATGAATCCCAAATGAAGTACTGTGAAGGGCTCGCATTCCCCTTGGCACTTGAGATGTCGTGACCGTTTATTCGAGGTATTTAAGATTTTCACTACTGTCCCAGTTGAAATTCCGTACAAATCCAATGAAATTGCAAAGGTTTTTTCGAACGAGTCGTCTAAAGAAAATTTAACTTTTAGAGATGGATCATTATTATAATAATAATTTTTGAAGCAAAAATGCTTTTCAACTCTTTTTCACAATGACAAAAAAACTGTTGTTCCTACAATTTTTTTATCTTAAAGTTTTGTACTTGCTTATCTCAACAGTATATACGATGATTTGTTTAAACAAATACATAAAATTATACCGTCTTTATTCCCAATGTCCAAATTTGCGATCAACCAAAGTTGCTGGTTATACGTTGTCAAAGGGGGTGATTTAAGCACAAACGGCCCAGACGACATATCTGTCACATTGTCCAAGTAAGACGCACGGATCTCAGATTCAGTTGTAATTGGAGGACCTTGATATAAGGAAAAATTATAGTTCATTATTTTAACTATTACAGTTTTGTATACTAGAGAAGAAAGCATGATTTACTGACAAATTTAATATATCATAGAATAAAAAGCGGCATACAATGTTACAACTGTAATGTATTCAACTAACTTGCATTTTAAAATACATAAAATGAAGTCAAGGTTGACAATAGATTTTTTAAAACAAAGAACGCTTCAATTAGAAATGTAAAAGTAATTTAGCAGACAAACAGGTAGTAATGAATTTATGAATTGAAGTTCAAAATTTTAAATAAGACCAAAAAGGTGTTTATAATTACGTATGTAGGTATACATGAATACAGTGATAGGTTACAATAATTATTATTTCTTGATTTTTTAAATATTATTTCTAATTTGTACACTTTTAGTGTGTAAAAAGCATTTAGAACGACCTACCTAGCTTATTGTAACACTCAATACTGCTACTACTGATATGTGAGAAGATATTTTTATTTTTAAAATCACATTTAACATCTCACAATAAATAACATGAATGTTTTGTAAGCTTTAACTAGGAACAGGAAATTTAAAATCGTGACGCAGTAATTTGCCACTACAAAGGGTTTTGCGAACTGAGCACTACGTTGTTTCATCAGAACCCAACATGCAAAATAATTTTTGAACTGCAACTGCAGCACATTTTTATAGGTGACCTATAAAATGAAGCTTAAGCTCAAGGCGTAAAAAGGGGTAAATGTTCATTTATAGTAAAAACATTTCTTGCGCGTGATAATAATAGTAAAAGAATCAATTAAACAGTAGTACTGTTATATATCTTGCTCACCAACAAGTCCAATAAAAACCACAAGCCCGAGAGCAACAAAGAAGCCCAAAATAATGATCACGAACTCTCGTTTGTGCATCGTGTACAATTTCATCTGCACAGACCTGCGATGTAAGAAAAATGATCACAACAACAACAAGGCATTTTATAATTGCGGAAATCAGCGATCAGTTCACCCGATGATGCTGACACAAAAAATGTGTATAAACATGTATGACCACACACGTGCTTTGTAGTTTATAGTGTAAATTTAATGGATACCATAATTAAATGGTAAAGTTTTGAACACCCACCTTTCGCAACGGTCATGATGATACGCTGGAGCAAGATACCGGTCAAACACACCAAATAGATCGCAACAGTTTGAAGGAAATATTGACTTTAAACGAGTTAGCCCACCTTTGGGAATATAGTACGAGTAGCCTAATGTATTCCCAGGCTCCATGATTTTTCCTACTTATCAAGAAGAGGTAATTAACTGACGTGCAAAATGTTGATTTTAAATAAAATATTTTACTATATTTTTAAATGGAAGATTTATCGTTTCATTACACAGAAATGAATGAAAGGATAAGATGGAATGTAAAATATTTTCGATAGAAAGAAATTGCGTCTTGAAGAAGTATTTTTGATAACCACTTGCTGATACAGCCTACCTTATATGGCTTATGGTGACTATCATGATGGGTGAGTGTTGCTCTTGAGAAATTAGAATATACATAATATTATGCTTAAAATCCCATATGTTTGCCATTAGAAAGTAAGCAGGAAAAAGTTGAAGGAGAGAAACAAGCGTGCATCTCCCACGCACATATGAGTCCATGAATTATGGATCGATAAACCTGGAGAAAGTTGGAAAGTGTTTGTGTGTGCATGGTAAAGCGCGCATGAATACTTACTACTATTCCCAGCATTTCCTTTGTGTTTGTAAGCTCTTTTTATATTTGGAAACTTGTATGTATATAAAAATTTCAACAAGTTTTGTTGTCCATCATTATAGCTGAGTGTTTATGAATATTATTATTTTTTATGATGAATGCATGAGTTTGATTTTATAAGTATGTCAATAAAAGCCAAAGGAAATTGCATTTTTAATAAACATTTTATTGATAAGCAAAAATGTACATTTTCATTATAATATGAATATTTGGCGCATGCATATACATATAATAATCAAAAAATACAGTAACATAACATGCTCGGAAGTATCATAGGTATATTATCTCAGATTTCAGAAATTTACACAAGTCATTTCATTTCTTAAACAGTAAATAAGTATAACTAACCCCTTGTCAGCCCAGAGAACAGCAGGCAATGCCATCCTCTTCTAAAAGTTGCTAAATATTTTTAAAAATTATTGTAAGAATGTACAATATTCTCATATATATTATACGAATAGTGCATAAGTAATTCATTTAAGTTAGCACTAAAACAGTCCAGGAGGTGCATCGTGCAGATATGAAATTTATGTTCCTAAACGTTAAATTCGAAATTAAAAGAAAAATAGCGTCGGTCGAAGATTCGAATGTTGCAATAATGTAGTAGTAGCCAGATCGACTGCATTCATTAATACCAACGAGCCGAGTTTTGTCTTGAATCCTTTTTAAAGTCTCTGAATTTCAAACAACCTCACATCTGTCTCCATCCAAATTGGTGGGTCATGATTCCTGAAACAAAAGAGCAAAGCATTTAGAAGACAATACAAGCTTATTATTGTACGTGGTGCATGTAAAATTCATAATATGCTTCATTTGTTTCAGTGAAAAGTTTCCGAAAATGGAGAACATACACAACAAAATGTACATAGCAAAATTCGCACGTGTAAACGGTAGAATGAGTTGAAAATACCGAGTCGAATTACTTGCGGTAAAGGTGACCATAAATAAAACTTTAAATTTAATTTTTTTTTCTTCATTTATACAATGAAGTATCAAGAAAAAGGTGTTTAGCTATATAGCCTATAGTCTACTATGCATGTCAAAATTAACCTACCCAAATACTGCTTTTAGTGCTAACTTCATACATGTATTATTACACAATAGCAAATTGTCAGAAGAAGACGCATTTCATCTCTCTGTCCAATCTGATGTAGTAACTAGCTTCTTCGTGACTTTTAACAACAACAATCTCACTTTCCATTCACCATTCTACTTTTGTAAAAAAAGCACCTCACATAAATGCATAGCTTAGTAGAAACACACCGCACCGCAAAATTTCTCTTGCTGCTTTTGTATTACTACGAGAACTTAGCTTTTAAAATCTCCATTGATTTATGGCCCAGCAAATTCTATAATTAGTGTGGATTTGCATGCATTATCTCGATCTTACTTTTCCCACAGTTGTACAATGACACCACTACCAGCGTCCATAATGTTAAACATTAATCTCAGCAACAGAGTTGACACTACAAAGATTTTTGTGTGCCTTCTGTTTTGTTAGTTAATGTTGATATTAATTTAAATATTTACTATTGCCGTTTGAAACGCTATTTGAAAATATGTTCACTTAAAATCGCTTACATAAATTTTGATATTTTGCTGGTGTTCATTTCTAGTCCTACGCACCAAACTTGGTGGTACATCGTGACAAATTTTATGTAACTGCTGTATTACCGGTTATATTATGCGAAAATGATAATAATTATTATTATAGAGTCAGGAAAAATTATGCAAATCATCGTATTCATACATCATCTATTGATGAAGATGAACAATGAGAATTTATCATGTATGATTATGTATCATGTGCTATATGTTATACCACCGCATAATATGTTTGATTAAATATAGGACCCCATTGTGTTTTAAGCTTTTACCTAAGGTAGATTACTCCCCACAAGTAGGTACGGAACCACATTGTAGTTCCACTGTTTGCTTGATACTTCCTGATCAAGATGGGATGAGGAACTGGCAAAAGACCTACCAAAGTACCATGCTGAAGAAACTTGAGAATCTCACTTTCATCTGTCAGCCCCCTGGGAAAACAAAGTACAAACAAATATGGAATCATTGTTAGTGGCTGAAAATACATCAATTGCACACTTTTATTTGAGAGCAATTCAATGTTTTACCAAAATATTTCGAACGAATGCTAATAATTATATTATATAAATTGAGCTTAAAGACGTTCGCAGAGATTGTAAATGATAAAGCACATCTAAATTTAACAAAAGGATGTAATCACAGTAGTAGCTATCTTTCTGATTGTGTAAGAGAACATGATGCTTTCTTATGAATATGCATTTTATAAATACGTCAATAATTGAGAAAACAGAATTATTAGTAATTACTTCTTTACATCATTGACAAGTGATTCTTGGCACGCCAAAAAAAGACAGTAAATCGTCCCAATAATTGCGAATCTCTACGTAGAGTACATAGGTCGTTGCAGGTCTTTATTGACATCGTGAGTGTAAAATTAGCAATTTTCATCAGGCCTGGCAAAATTTGTAGGGAAAATTAGCCTTTAAATTGGTCCTACTTTTCATACGTAATCATGTGCTAATGCTGAGTACATACAATTCACCACATTTTATGGTGACCTAACGCTGCTGTCTTTATCACACCTAGCTTGTAGGTATGTCCACTGTCCACAGCCCACACTATAGAGGTAATATACATAGCTGCTAGTTACCCAATTACCCATTCAAAAAATCATTTGCACAGTTGATGAAAACCAAGTTTTTATATAGATGAAATTCCACTTCACGTTTCAATTTCTTATGGTAATTACTACATATGATGAACGCTGAAACAAATACAATAATAATATTACCTACACCTAATGAAGGAAGGCTTGCGCCATAGTCGCATCGACGCATCCACATATACCCTACCCTTTTATTTATACTCAATAAAAATCCCACAAATAAATATATCCGTCCGTACTGTTGCAGACTGAAAAAAATGCAACAATATGTTTAGGTACCCAAGCACCGTAAAATCCCTGCCTTAACGCGGACGTAATTATATTGAAGGAAATACATCTTTTAAAAACAAAATGTGCAAGAGGAATGGTCACTAGTTGTTATTTGGTTCAACATTCAAATTATACCTATATAGCGTCAATATGTGTAGGCACTTTGGTATTTATTTTTGTAAAGTTATTTTAATGAGCACTTGCGATTTCAGCATAGATAATTCAAATTTCAAAATTATATTATTATTATTATATTAATCGTAGGAAGGGTCAATAAAAGTTACCTTTAAAGTGCTCACAAAATGTTTATTTATTTTTAAAAAGATATGATGACAGCCTTTCTTCTTTCCAACAAACTACACATACATGTAGGTACATACTACTTTTATGATAATGCTCTTTATAACATCCCATTCGTCGACACATTATTGACATATATTTGTTGTGAGTTACTATTTACAAGTTGATGAGTCTGTCGAGTTGATGTACTAATTGAATATTCAACACATTCCTAAGTTCAGTCACTCGACAACAAGCATTGTGTGTGTGTTCATTTTGTACACATCAAATAAGCTAACAATATGTTTTTTTAAATCTGTTGATTTTGCTCATTGTGTATGTATTTGTTATGTGTAGCTTACTAAACATTTTAATGACGGTGCTGAAA
This sequence comes from Sinhomidia bicolor, assembly GCA_027743785.1. Classification (NCBI taxonomy): domain Eukaryota; kingdom Metazoa; phylum Arthropoda; class Collembola; order Entomobryomorpha; family Entomobryidae; genus Sinhomidia; species Sinhomidia bicolor. The sequence continues at coordinate 10,392 of JAHZMT010002618.1, forward strand.
GATGAAAGTATTTATATTGTACAAAACCAAGCCCTAAATAATTGTTTGCATTTTTATTGTGTCTGCTGAAGAATAAGAATGGACAGTGCAGTACAGCGGTGCTATATGAATAAATAAAGCCATCATCACCATCACTGACTAACTGACCGCTGCTATTATCATAATGGCTTATATTTTTAATTTTGATTAAAGACACAACATCAACTCTATTATGCAACTTGTAACAAATAATATTTTTATTACACACACGTAATTTATGAATATATTTTTTGTGCTTTACGATCACTGAGATTCTAATCGATAATTGCACTTGATAGGTTGATTATATAAATTGCTGTAGATATGTAGGCTGATAAAAATAAATAAAAGGGGGGCTAAAGAGGAATTGTTAATGATGTGTTAAGTAACGAACAACAATGCAAAAAAAATGTTGATTCATTTTTGGAAGACATGGTTGTTGATTTTATTTTGTGTATTACTTAAGTACTTACTTGTCAATGCAAATTTTTTCCACCTGAGGAACAAGCACCTGAAGCAGTCGCATCACAGTTTGCAGAGGAAGTTTTGATTTCCAACCCTGGACCCATTCAGGACTAGGCACCCATTTACTTTCGCTCTTCAAAAAAAACAAATATCATAATTACAAAGTACATACATAAGCATATGCATAGAGAAACAGGTATTCTACAATATACATTTTTTTATTTAAACTAATAATTAATTAGATGAAAGGTAAAGTAAAAAAAATCATCATTTGTTTTTCATCATCAAACCAATTGTATAAATTATATTGCATTGTAGTTCTTGTGTACAAAAATACATTATGTTAATGTAAGCTTGTCTTTATTTTACAAGTCAATAGAGATCGAAATAGGCATACCTACCTACTCATCAACTGAAATAAATCAAAGTAAAAGTGTTAATTTTTCTTTCGTCGTTGCAGAAAAAATCGTGTCTGTAAGTGTTTTGGTCAGTTTTATCTGCGGTTATTCAGCAATAATAATAATTATTATTCACTTTTGTATAGAAATTGCCCTTGTCTCGAATATTTTAAAAATTATTATTTTTTCTTTTACATGAATTGAGAACATGTCCTTGCATGGATTGTTGTAATGTCAATCTCAATCCAATCCGCCATTTCATCTAACGTGCTATGCAGCTTTAAAGTAGAAAATATACGTAGGTACATGAACAATTTTGGATTTGCGCACAAATATGATGATGGCCCTAATAGGAATGTATAGCAGTCCTCCCTAATCAAAAATCTCATAACACGTCGAATATAATATACCTGCTGACTGCTGTTACATCGTTGACTGATGAATTGACATTCATTTTCTCTTATCTCCCCAAGTCAATCACAAAATCACAAAGAAAAATCTATGAAAATGAATGACACTTTTTTGTGTAAAAAAAAAGAGAAAACCTTCCATCTGTCTATGTATAGTCGATGGTGTCAAATGTATGTACGTATTATAGCTTAATTTCAATCTCCATATAGCTGAATGTACAATACATTTACTTGTTAGTGAATTGAGCTGCAATTTTCAAAGGTATAATCATAATATAATGTGTTTATAGGCATTCCCTTTGCAAAAAGGTTAAAAATGCACAAAAAATACGCACTCTATAAATAAAAAATGGTGTTGATGATGAATGCAAAATGCGTGTGATAGACAGGTTATTACCATTTTTAAGTTGCAGATTACTTAGGCTGTTTTATATTTTCATGTTTCTTACGTACTACCTACCAAAAAATACAAATATGCAGCTTAAGAGCATAACTAACCTGTGATGAGAGCACGGAGAAGGATCGCTGCATTTGATTAGACCCCCCATGTAAGCCAGCGCTGGGCTGTTGCTGATTTCGTGCAGATTTCAACCCTGGTGAATCCTTAGACAGTGGCATACTTATTGATCGTGTCATTTTTGTACCACTTGTGGAATTCGCATCTGCCAATACTTGACATTGATTTTTGCTACTATTTGTAGATGCTGCTGCTGCTGCTGCTGCGGCTGCTAAGGAAGATTCTGTGTTGGAGTTGTTACTAGTACTAGCTGTCTTGTTTACAGACGAAGTGGCACCGCCACTACCGCTGCACATATCATCCTCGATAGGATTAGTTAAATGATCGGTTGGACTGTCAGCACCAATACTCTCTTTAAAGCGATGAGAGGAAGATGTTGATGGAGTCGGTTCAGTAGGACTATTAGGTGGAGATAACGCCATCCCATTTCCGCTACATCGAGTTAACTGGCTCAACTGCTGTGGGGAAGGATGAGCACTTTCCTTTTCAGTTATCTTTTCGATTCCTGGCATTGTAGCTAAGCTCACTTTGAGCGTGCCAGGCTCTGCTGGCATCGCTGGGTGGGAACCCTCCATGGAGGGAGAGTCTGGTTGTGATACCATGCTGTCAGTTGAAGGCTTTCTATCTTTACCTTCTAAAGTAGAACTTGGCTGAAGATGGGGTGTTTGCTGAGGTTGAGAATCCTCCTTTAAAAGATCAAGCTTGCCCTTGGATGGCTTCTTAATCAAGGGCGACTTTCTCAACAGTGATCGATTGATACTTGACGAGTAAAAGAGGTTCAACAAAGAACACAAAAAGTAATTAAAACTCTGCTACAACAACAACAACAAGTCTTCAACCAAGTGCGATGACTTGGAAGTAATAGCAGTAGTAGCACAATTCATCTGCGCTATTCATTTTCTTCTATAGACTTTGACAAACTTGTAAATGAGTCGTGATTACATCTTCTTATCTGATTTTTAAGCTAAGAGTTGCATTATTGTAACTGCTGTATATAATTATATACTGTGTCGTTACTTTTCCCCGCAGAGTTGTTTAAAAGCTTTACATGTGTATAATGTGGTGGTGGTGATTATAACATGGTGTTATACCCAAGCTCATGTCTGCAAGAATGACTTTTTATAATCTTGCCGTCACGAACCAAGGATTAGTTTCAATATTATTATTATTCTCTTTTCTATTAAGAAGACTGCTGCTAAACACCTTGCATTACATTACATGAAAAAAGCACCGCGCTTCAGCTTTGCAGGTTTCGACGCTAAAATTGAAGGATGAAATTGTGTCACGAATATTCATTTTTGTGAGTTGGTGTCGTGAGATGATAAATTTTTATCAGCTATCTACTGTTTATGACTATACGTTGTCGCTGTTGTGAGTTTTTTTTTTACATCCATGAACAAATATTTTCATGACTTCATGAATGAACTTTCAGAGGTGTCGGAATGATGAAGGGCGTAATAAAGTCAGCACGACGTATTTATTGTTTATTGTAACTAATACTTAACTAATAACCTGCATTGTTATCACCTTATCCGTAATATCAGAATAACTTAATTAAGGTGGTAGAACCGACGACGACGACGCTGGTTATGCTGTTTAAATATTATTTTATTGCGTACAGGAATTTTTGTATACGTGTGAGATGTACTTACATTGATCTGCCCTCGCATCATTCAAGTGGTACAAGATCGGCACCAGAATATCAAGCGCCTCACTTGTCTTTAAGACAAAATACAAGAATTTCTAGAAAAAAAAAGTAACGATTAGTTAATCAACAGGTGTACAGAAAAATGCCATTTTCTTACATACATCAACACATGCATAATATGATGCAATGCCATCATAAAACTGAAGAAAAAGCATCACGCAAGTTTAAATTGCTTCATGAGAAATTGCAGTTTTTTTTCATTTGGATGCTATGTTNTTTTTTTCATTTGGATGCTATGTTTCTAATTATGCAGGAGCGTCAAAACACAAACATATATTATGTAAATACCAACCTTATTATAATCACAAGTTTTCCAGAAGAAAATAAGCAGTTCTTGATGAAATTGGATTTTCTTGGTGGAGTTGGGAAGATAGGTTTGTTGTAATGGGTTATTAAGCAGTTTTGTGAATCCCCGTAGAATAAAGTAAAAGTCCTCCTCGCGATGAATACGCGACAAGTAATTGATGAATAAATTGTCCATATTAGGCTGCGTCTGCAAAAAAATGCGAGAATACATAGGTAGGTATTTTATGAAAAGTTATTATTACATTACTACACAAAGATGAGGTACATTAACAATTAAATAATTATTGTATTCCGTGGGTTGAAGAAACTACTTTTTTTAGAGGCTTGTTGGGTCTTAAAGTATTATCGCCATTGTTCTCTTTCTGTTGTAAATCGGTCTTCACGTAAATTCAGTGAAAGGTAATCATTTTCTTTACTCTATTCTGCAGTGTGTTAGGTGCTTTGAAAAATAACGCTACGACGCTATTATTATTTTTTAATAGTATGCTGGCGCGTATGTATGATTAACGGAAGTATATGCATAAATGCATGCGTCCATGTGCCATTCATTAATTTAGGACTACTAATGTTTGCTTTTGACTTCCATTCTTATGTCATCATCATAGCCAAACTTCATAAAGCTGGTAGTTGTTACAGCGTATCTTCATTATGTAAAACAATTAAATAACTTATAAAGTAGATAATGTATTATAGTTTTCGCCGTTGTCATTTCTTTTGTGATCATTGGCACTACTACTCTAACGTGATTACCCGAGAGGAACCATAAAATACATTTATAGTCATAAAGACAAAGGAACCACTTTAAAAATAACAACGCGCAAAAATTAAAAGAAAGTAGAATATCAAACTCCATTTTCATTACAGTGGGCGATGTAATAAAAAATGATTTAAAATGTTTTTGTGAATATTAAAAGGATCCAGGTATTACTTACTACAAAGACTCTCGTAAATATCAAGTAATTATTATTGCACAACACACTCGACTCTTTAAGACGACAGCTTCCACAGCAAGCGCGTAATTAAATTAAAAAGAATTCCCTTATTTTCTCAAACGGGAGACGTGTAATGATGTACTATGTGAGAATTGCAGAATTTCATAACTTTACGACCATGTCCCATCAAAGCAATGTGACACACATTGCAAAAATTTATTTATACCTATCTACCTAAAGAGTCCAATTACGCGTGTGGTGGTGGTGACTTGGTGTACGTGTGTACATCTCCAAATTTTTCAAAGAAACTCTACGTACGTTTAAATTTTGAAAGAAACGACGAAACTTAATGGCCAGATGGATTTTAAAACTTAATGAACCAATCAATGGCACGAAACAAAAATTACTTGTTTCTGTCAAAAAAAGTCTGATCCAATACTGAATGCAATAATAAGAGTGATGAAATGGATAATATATATATTTTTAGAGGTAAATATCTAGTGTGTCTGCTTAGTAGAAGTACTCCTTCATTTCTGCATTTAATTATTTCAAAGAGACGTTCTGAGAAAATCTGTTGAACAGTTTGCAAGCATCAATGCACCCGTCTCAGATATTTTATGTACAAGCTGCAGTAGTACATACAACAGGTAATCTACAAAAGTGTGTGCACTTACGTCTTCCTCTGTGGAATTGTTTGTATCGTGATCCAAAACAACGACCAGAACCTGAAGGGCTGCCTCAACAAGTGCCTCTCTACTGTCGGTAAAAATCAAATGATTGTACGGTAGGCCCATTCCCACGGGATCATACGAGCAGACAACATTCAGTAATGATGTGAACAGTGGAAGTGCATGTCGATTGTCACTTGATGAAAAGTACTCAATCCATCGATTTGGTGTGAGAGCATCCCCTAAAATAGCAACAAAAATGTGTCATTTATACAGGTACATACTTAAATTATATTATATTCTTTTTGCTTTTCGTTAATCATTCTTGGTATTTGCTACAATGCTGATATAATTAAAACAAGGAAGTTCTATAAGCACAGAATCAAACAAAAATAAAATAAATGAATGTTATATCGCATCAGATATATTTTTGCTGATTTGATATTGGTGTAGGTAATGGACTTAATTTTCAATGCAAAGCTTCATTAATTCTTTAATCGCATCATCGTGTAAATGTAAACAAAAGTGAAAGAAAGATTTACCTAGTTAAAAAAATACAAAGAAATGAATTCTATTCTAAATATGGGTAAATGTTTTGCGCAAGTTTTTTTTTCATTCTAAAGATATGCAACATTATATTATTAAGATGATCATTTTCGTCTATAATAGCATTAAATGCTTAGATTTAAATACATTTTAGTCAGTTTGTCACTACCAGCAAAAACAGCTAGCTAGTAAGCTAGTCAATTGAACTGAGGTATTTGTACCGTTTAAAATAGTAAATACGCGAGTATGTCTGTCTACGCATGCATATGGTGGTGAAAGGAAGAAAAATGTGGTGGTGTTGCATTGCAGTATGACGCATGTCCTTTTTATATTATTATTGTAGAACTGTAAATATGAATGGAAATATTTTAAATGCTACGTGGTTCTAATAATTTGACAGTGTAATGACAACTGAATAGAGACTGCAGCATGGTAGTAGTAGTAGTAGTGGTGGTGGAATTCAAAGTTTATTGGAGTCTATTACGAGATTGGGCATTAGCATTCTCCTTGAAGCGAATAAAAAAACATAATGCAGCAGTCAGTAGTGC